>UYYA01004554.1:0-90749 GCA_900624975.1 Angiostrongylus costaricensis | reverse complement strand
GCGTTTGCTCAACAAAAATACGAAGAAAATTACTTGATCAATGCCGAGGTTAATAGAAAGTCGGTCGTGGCAGTTACTGTCAGATCATTGTGTTTTCCATGTTGATTATTATTTGGAAAAGGTTTGCAGGTGTTGCTTGCATTTTTCAGAGGATGATGGCCGACAAAGAAAGTGACAATCAGGACGAGGTTAGCACAACCGCTAATGCAACGTCACAAGACGCCGAACCATCGTGTTCTGGCGACTGGTATGAAGAAGAGGGTGAACCTATATCAGCAATGGGAATGTCTCTAGATCATAATGCTGCGGCTGAGGAGGAACAACTCAGTGCTACCGTTGAAAATACGGTCAGTACAAGCTTCCACATTTGTATAGTAAACATTTAATCTTATTAGTTTTTTAATCTGATCTAATATTTATAGTGGTATAGTACTTTATTCAGTTTTTCATCACGGTTCTCATGTCCAGGTACGTTCACACATTGCAAACTCAGCTGCAAGGCGCAAAGCATATCAACAGGAGCGAATGCAGAGAGCAGTCCAGCATGGTCCACAGCCAAGTTGCGCCGAAGTCTCGTCGCCACCCCTTGACGGCGGAGCCACTGTTGCTGTGGAGAGTGCGGGTGACGGCACGCAGTCTCATGAGTGTGAAAAGCGGTTCGCTTCACGTGAAGCGCACTCTGACTACGGGTTCGACTCCGATGTGCAAAGCTTTGCAGATATTGAATTTGGTCTCTTTGATGATCTTATATATTAGCAATTACACTTTCCTTGCAAATTTTATGAGACATTGTTCCAATGCATGACACTTGTTGTCTAGTATGTTGTATAGTATTGTTTTTGTTTTATCTGAATGCTTTGACGACATGTTTAGACAAATCTCCTTTTGTTTGTTCGAGTTCTGCTACTTGGATAAATGCAATTTGTAGAGACATGGAGGTTATTTGGTCAAGCCAACCAACTATTAACTTCTAGAGTTAGTGGGATCGATGTCTTTTGTAGATAAGTATTGAGCAGGAGTGATAGGAAAATGCTGGATGACTGTGAAGTGAGGAGGAGTAGAATTTAGGTTGGGACCACTTTCCAACTAATCGGATAGCATCATCCGTCTTCGTTTTGTTACCTCATGAACATGATCATCGGAGGAGGTGGAGGCTTGTTCTGTCACACTAGCTACATGCTGTCGGATTTTCTTCGGATATAGGTAGCTCGAGAAGTGTTCCACCGTCACTGTGGGTACGATTTGTATGTAGTTTCTTCAGCAGAATCCCAACGGAAGTTATGTTTGCTCAGTTGGTAAGGCGTGGTGTATGTAATATGATAGCCTTCATCAGTAGTTTGTTAAGTACTTGAGGAAGCACGGCTTAATTATGAGGATAATTTCGACCATCTTTTGAGCAGGATTGTGTGGCGTGCGGTCTTCCATTGCTCTGGAATTCTTTGGAGTCTTCTTACGGTTAATAATTTAGTCTTTAGGTCTTGTTTGGTATTCTAGTCATGTAGAGAGAGGATCCTATTAAAAGTGTTCTGCTCATACCTAAGCTGTTTTTTTGTTCCTGGACAATCACAGTGCTCTTCCAGGTTGCGGTTGAATTGAGTCTTCTCACAAAGAAGATCATGGTTGAACCGTGTAAAAATTTGAGAGTACAATGGTGTTATTGGGGAGTATCTTTCAGTTTGTTACGGTATTGTCTGTCTTTTAGGCGACATCGATGTCCAACATAGGTTTTCTTTCTTATCGGAGGAATTTTCATGAAATATGCTCACTGTGAACAGGATCATCATATCGAGAAGGTTTCAACCTTCGCTTTAGTCTGTTATTCAAAAAAAAACCCAAATTCAATATTCCAACCCATTGTTCTTTTCTGGAGTATCGAAAGAGTGCTGGACAACAAATTAATTCTCCAAGCTTTCCATTTAGCATTACTTCCTTTACTTACTTGGATAGTTGGATGGCTTGTCTTCACTGGTTGTGTGGGCCCCAGCATAATTTTCCCTTTTTCGGACCTCTGCTGGTTTAGCCACTGTGGTTGCCTAGAGTCCCGAGGCTACCTTCTTTATGTCGTCGGATTTACTCTCATCAGTCAGCCACACATGTTGGCAAGTAAAAAGTGCTGATACGGATTTCTATCGAGCTGGGAGTTCAAGAAGAAAAACGGCCCACCAAAGTTAAAGTGCTTTATGAGTCCATGTAATACAAAACGGGTGGATGTGTGATGAAGCTCCTGCGACCGTATCGCTTATGGGTGTTTGTCTTGGGTTCCTACACAGCGATCACGCACAGGTCCCCTGGATATTGCTTCAAACTACGTAAAAGTCATCACATCCTACATCGAAAAGCTGTTTCCATTAAGATTGGTAAGTTCATAGGAACTAAAACAA
Organism: Angiostrongylus costaricensis; assembly: GCA_900624975.1. Lineage (NCBI taxonomy): Eukaryota > Metazoa > Nematoda > Chromadorea > Rhabditida > Metastrongylidae > Angiostrongylus > Angiostrongylus costaricensis. Next base: position 88,368 of record UYYA01004554.1, on the reverse strand, counting down.
CATTTAAATTATGAAAAACCTCAATAATTTTTTTCGTGACCATGTTAAGATTGCTTGACTGTTTTTCTTTTTTACTTTGGACAGCGTAACAAATGGCGGGTGAGTTCGACTACGAAGTTTCTCGTAAACTATGGGAAGCAGCAGTACCAGTTGAAATCTACTTCGAACGAGAAGACGACTCAGGAGACGTATGCCAGCCTAGCTATGCCATGCTTCCACGGTGTAGCTATTTCCCTGTTCATCTACCGAGAGTACGTTTCTTTTTGCTTTGCTAAGTAAGCTTCATGAAAACATCTATCTCAAACTTACAGATATTGGAACAGCTGGGAGCTCGTGAACATGGCGTAAAATTAGAATTAGAAAAAGTGTGGTTGGAAAGCAATGGAGTGCCGCTGAAGATTTACTATCCTATTGGGGTGCTCTTTGACTTGCATAAATCTCAAGACTCTCCTACACTAACAGTTACAATAAAGTAAGTAGTCAAGAGATCATTCATTGCTTCACTAACTGTTCACACTGCTGACTAAAATATTCAGAACTAGCCCTCGTCCTGAAGGAATATCGTTCGTTTCGAGGGATACCATGGAGGCGATGTTCATGCAATCTGTAAAGGAGGCGAACTATTTGAAATATCAGAAAAATGAGGTTCGTTCCTTGGAAACCGCACTCCTTTATCAGTTGTTTCCGTTTCATTACTAAACTCAAGGCCTCATTATCGTGTACATTTTCTACGTTGATACATGACTCGTCCTCACATATCGTACTGGTTTGAACAATGCTTGTAATCCTTGAGTCATACAACCTCCTCGCATGGAGGTAGTTGGGTTTGGGTTTATGCGCGACTTCGGTCGCGACCTACCTTCTTCTCTTCTCAGCGACTTGTCGAATGTCAGTTGCGTATGACTCCCATGAGACCCTGAGATAACCATGCTGGGATGTCTCAGCTGAGATTGATCTAGACCGATATACAAGGCCAATCCATGCATCCGTGTACTGTCACTATAGAGCACCTTAATTAAGAGTAACCAGCTATAGTTTATTGGACAGATTTTGATGAAACAGTGGTTCTTTACCGAAAGAAAAAAAAAGATCGAAGTAGAGTAGAAGAAGAACGCTCCCCATTTCAATCTATAACATTGCCGTTGGCGGCGACACATTGAGACTAAAGTATTTCGTTAAAGTTCAAAGCAAAGTTGTAGACATAATAATGGGCATAAGTATTAGTACGTGCCATTTATGGGTTACATAGCCAATGTAGGTCCTACCCAAAAACTAAAAAAAAGTGATAAAAGAGCCAAGATAAATTTTAGGGTACGATACTTGCTTAGGAAAAGACATTCGAACACTGTTTCATGGGTGTGTTGTACTTACTGTCCTATTGACTACCATATGTGTGTTACAGATTGTAAGCACAATGAAGATGGATGAACACAAGCAACTATGGTCGAGTCTTGTGCATGGTATCTACGCAGGCGAATCCTAATTTTGATTGGATGCTTGAGCAGTACATTTATAGATCGTTTCGACGACTTCTGGAGCGTAAATCGACGTCTTATGGAATGTACTGACGAGCGACCATTCCATGATATTCCTATAAGGTTGTATGCTATCGGAAAACCATTTCGACAGGTGCGTAAACGTTTAAAGCTGGTCTTTAAAAAAAACGCCTAGGAAGTGTAGACTGATAGATCAACGATATCGGAGTTCTAGATTCTACAACCACCACTTGATGAGAAAGGAGAGCCCCGAACTCTGAACAATGCACTGAACGCACTCTCCTCTGATTTGGTACAGAACGAAAAATACCAGTTTATTTCACACGGTGTCACCCTTCCAATGGAAACACCTTTGACATACTTAGGTAAGAACCTAGCTTACCCTGACAATTTCGTACATATATGCACTGTCATTGTTTGTAATACACACGTCTGAATTCCCGGAATAAAAGTAAATCTTTGGCTGGAAAGGGATCTTGAAGGCCACAATGGACACAGAAAAATATTAAGCAATTAGATCTCTATTCCACAGTGGACAAAAGAAAAGCTAAGTGAGAAGCAGCATAATTAATTAGGAGCAATTAGAGTAATTATAAGAGAAAAGATGAGAAAGAGCCAATAATAGTCCGGTAGTAAGTTGTCATTCCCTATGAAAATGTAATGGTCACAGATTCGAGCTTCGTCACGAACTGGCGGTATTTTACTCCGGCAAGATCAAACATTTTCCTAGTAGCGTCATATTTCCATGGCCCTTGGCGATCATGAAGGAACACCACCTCGGCCAAACGTGACTGTAATGGCATACTTTTACGGCATCGAACTGCGTTAGTAGAAACTTTCAAGGGAGATATTAAGGCTGCCTTTAACTAACAGTAGAGTTTTCTGGTTTTTGTGAGCAAAAAACAAACGATCTTGTGATTTGAATGATGGTGAGATATTTGCAAAACTCCGGACCGCAGGTGTATGCGGTGGGGAACGAACGCGCTATTGTCCTTTCCGGGGAGTAGCGCGTTCACCACCACACCATGCGGGTTCTTCGTTTCGCCTGTCTCTCAGCTAGTTCTATCGATCTTTTGCCACAGCAATGACCCGTCAGCGAGATTGATCTGGGAGACCAAATCGGCAACGAACCCAGTTAAGCTGAAGCCGCGTTGTAATCACAATTTTAACTTATTAATTACTGCCTACTCTTTTTAGCGGCAGGGTATATATTACGAAATATAACTAGCTGAGAGACAGGTGAAACGAAGAACCCGCATGGTGTGGTGGTGAACGCGCTACTCTCCGGAAAGGACAATAGCGCGTTCGTTCCCCACCGCATACACCTGCGGTCCGGAGTTTTGCAAATATCTCAACATCATTCAAGTTATATTTCGCAATACATACCCTGCTGCTAAAAAAAGTAGGCAGTAAATAATAAGTTAAAATTGCGATCTTGTGATTGTTTTAAGAAATAAGAAGCAACAACTTCTGCGTAGTACAGGAAGTGGAGGGTACTGCATAGCTATCGTTTAGAAAGAAGACAGAGATTGTATTCCAAACACGTATTTCAATATGAACCTCAGGACCATTTCTCTATATTTTCATATGGAATCCTTTAAACAGAAATGAACTCATAATTTTAAATGAAGAAGTCACCTGTATGATCATCTTCGCGCATTCATTGCATGGTAGAAGAGTCGTGTACAGAGTACACCCTTCGATGCTGTTCATGCTTTTATTGATAATGGCGTTCATCTCAGCATGCACTACGTACGTCTGCTTGTTCTCCAATGGATCCTGATTACCCTTTGTCCAGGGGAGATCGTCGTCACTTATCCCCACAGGAAAACCTAAGTAGTGGTATACTTGTACTTTTCTCATATGAAATGCATAAAACTTAGACAGCTCTTTGATAGACGAATACGCATTCGATCCAAGTCCATAAATGGAGGGCTGAATTCTTCCTTGTACCCGTTAACTATGCTAACCGCTAATTGTAGTTCCTATCATCAGCAATAGGATATCACTTGTAGAACAATGAAAAGGATTACACAAATGTTCCTACAATCAGTGTTCCCTTTACACTTTGACGGAGAAAGGTCAAAAATCTTAGGGTAGAGAATATACGTTATGATTTATCCATACCTAGAAAATATTGGTCTCTCAATGGATTATTAGGGTCTTGGATTTAACTTAAAGATATGTTATGGTACGTTATAAAAAAAAAAGGATGAAGCTCTCGTCGTTGATCAATCCGATCAACCTGCATACGGGAAATATTCAACGGATTCTTATCAATATAAAAAGGATAAAGCTGTTGGCGTTGATCAATCCCTGATGGATGCGTCGTGCATTCGACTTTATTAAGCATCTTTGGAGGTGACTGAATGCATACCTGGCCCTTACAATGACTCGCGGTGGCTTACCGATGTATCGTGCCAGTGCTGCTATCTTCCCAGACAAGTCTGGTACTAATTCTCCAATCCCGGAGGGATGGAAGGTTTGGCGGGCCCTGGACGCGAGGATCGATCCCATGTGCATCGCAGGCCGCCTTCGACCACTGCGCCCTTATTTTATATCCACATATGTTATATATCATATTTCACAGAAAGTGACCTAAGGAAGCTAATTTTTTCGCATCATGAGCAAACTGCCCTCGGAAACGATTGTTGCACGTTATATAACTGATAAGAAAGCACAGTGCTATACCGTGGTAATATGTGCAGGTGGAAGATTACAGTATCAATAGGTGAACGGATTCAGACAAGGAAAACACTAAATAACGAAAGGAATACATTACACTTACCATAACGACTAAATCTTGACTTCGACTTTAACATGGGTCAAATATATTTACGATTTCAGAAGAAGAAACGCACCATTGTAGCCAGTTCCTATTATTTTGTTTTCCTGGTTCACAATGGTGCAACCGACCTGAAGAAACATGTTCCACCTTCATTGTAAGCGTAGTATCCCTCATAAAGGAAAGAGCATGGTGGTAAAGTCTACACCGTTGTCTTAAGATGCCTACACCTATACTCTCAGTTCAAGTTAGAAACATAGTGAGGAAAATAGTATTTATTAGGCTGAAACAGAATCTGTTAGCTTCCATTTATCAACAAGTCAGTGTACTATGTTCTAACGGTGACTCAACTGTGACATGTCGAGGTCAAAAAGTTCAAAAAAAAGTCAAAAGGACAGAGGTTCTCTAGGGTAGAGATTTCAGCAAAAACCGTTAGTCCTGTGTTGGACTACTGGAACTCGGTAGTAGAAACTCTTTTTTAGACAACTGGATATAGTTCTATATACAATGTTCTTTTCTTCTGAACAATCTGAACCACTTATGAGACCACTACTGGTCGGGGTTAACGACGTACTAGGTAATAGTAGAACTTATGATACAATCCATTGCGTATTAGTACATAAAGTACCTGGGTGGTTGGATCCTTACTTCGCATCGATGCAAGCTTTGCAACAGCCATGAAATAGTCCTCCCAGGAAAGATAGTCATTTCGTTTCCCCGATTCTGAAGAATGTTCTAAAATATGAGAAAGGAAATAATAGAGGTTTATGAAGAACTCGCCTTTTTCTCTCTGTACTCGCTGATTTCCCATATCTATCATATTATCCGTTTCCACTCCTAGGTGGTTCATACACCGTTCCACAACACCGTTTTCCATTAGTGCTACAATCTAACAGTTTTCAAATTAAACATCTATAGCTTAACAGTTTCCTAAAAATTTTTACAGACAGTTAATGAAGCTTTCCATAAATGTTGGTGAGAGATAGCAGAGAACGGTCGGAATAGGTCTGAATGTTATTGGAATGGAGAGGAACGGAAGTAAAATGAAGTCCTAGAACATCTCAGATTCCAAGGTGATATATCTAGGGAGACCAACTATGATTTAGAAAGTATCACTTGTATAGTACCAGTGTCGAGCTCCAGCTCTTGTTGGAACTAAAAAAAGAAATTGGGACATATTTTCGGCTCTCAGTAAATAACAGTTCGAGTGTCATGAACGAAAACGATATTGTTGTGGCCAAGCGAAGTGAAGCTTTCGTTTTGCAAACAACGGTGATCACTAGATACGAGACTGAGGCACTGTGTACAGAACCTAGATTGAGGAAATAAAGAAGCAATAAGGAAATATAGGAAAAAAGAAAAAAAACGAAAAATAGAAACCATAGTGGACGGTCAATCGTAATAGTAAGTGGTAAAGAGCCACGAAGTACTCAACGATAGTGTACTTCGCCAGAGTAAAAAAAAACTTACAGGTAATTCGTTTCGCGTGGGTGGAGCGTTCACCACGTGTCTAGAATTCGTGGTCTGGGCGAGGCTTTACAGCCCCATGTGGGCTGCCCACACACGAATTCGCCCATGATCTTGGAACATTTTTCACGACTATGTCAGCTTTTTCGAGTAGAGCATGTTTACATGAATTCCGCTACCGTCAGGATGAAATATGAGACACGTTCTAAGTAACTTCAGGTTTGTGCTGGTCTTTATTTCAGAATCCCACTCCCGCAGAACTCCTCCCAACGGTTTTTACCGTCTCATCGCGGCTGGAAGGTGTTCCTGGGTGTCGGACTGCGATGTACAGCGGGGGGGGGGATTCATCCCTTGGCAGGGTCTACCAAGCTGAGAAGGAGTACGGCGTTTCCATCAGGAAGCCTAGCTAAGAGTAAACCAATACCAGGATCCGCCACCGTCCTGGTATCAAAGTCTCATGGTGGTAAATCTCCCTCTGATCCACAAGGACTGTGACTGCCCGTGGTGGTGAAGACCTGGGGCAGACTTTGGTCAGGCTGTCCTCGCGATACCGGGGAACCGCAATGGCTTGACCAGCAAATCTCCGAAAAATGGAGGCTATGCTGGTGCCCGCACAACCAGTGAGGACCGGTCATTCAAGCACCAAGTAAGTATTTCACAATCGAACACATCTACATAGGAATTTTTTGAACATATAAAGGTATTGGGAATATTTGTAATGTTAGAACTTTAGGGCGGAACCATGCTTAGCACTTTGATGAGAACGTCTGGCTGAGGGTTAGTTTCTTTCCGGACAACATATTGAGGTGCTTTATTCAACCACGTAGAAGTTCGAGTGTTAGTCTTCTCTTCATTGGCGAGCCGATCAACTTGATCCTTCACCAGTCATAAGTAGTGCTTCTAGAAAAAAGCTGAAGTGGAGCAGGGTAAGAGCGACTGTTTCGGCTACGTTGAATGTTGATATGCTTAGGTTCAGAATTTTCCTTTTCTTAAAGCTCCTTGCTGCGTTGTAAAAGCAACTTGATGGGAATATTTGGCGAGAAAACTCGTCAATAAACCATATTTTGACGACTGTAACCGCCAGAAAGTCGCTGCAATCATATCTCCTCTATCATATCTTTTAGAGGTAGCATTTTCTGAAATATGTTACGGCGAGAGAGGCGAAGTGGAGGACCCGCTTGGTGTGGTGGTGAATGCATAAGCCCCGGAAGAGGTAATATCGTGTTCGATCCCTATCACAAACTGCAGCCCGGAGTTTTGCAAATATCGCAGCATCATTATGGTTATATCACGAGTTCCAGCAACCTTCCATGTGATTCTTATTACACCTGTCTTTCCGATCCTCATGGCAACTTGTGGCGCATTGGTGGGAAGCGCCGTGCAACACGTGAAATCGATTCTCGCGCCCATGGTTCACCAAACCTTCCATCCCTCCGGGGTGGGCAAGTTGGTACCAGACTTGTCTGGAGGGATAACAGCACTGGCTCGATACATCGGTGGGCTACCGTGTGTCATTGTAAAGGCCAGATATGCTTTCAATCACCGCCAAACGATGCTTAATGGAGTCGAATCCATGCCGCATCACTCGGAGATTGATCAGCACCGATAGCTTTACCCTTTTTCCGACCCTCAGATAAGGAAACGTCCTGTTTCGCACACGCGCGGAGTTTCTGAGTGAATGAACATGGAAGAAAACGGGAGGAAATCAGACTACTCGAATGACAAGCGTATGTGCCGACCCGTTAGTTATCTGGTTTGTTACGGTCGTTTTTTCTCTCTTCTACGTTAATTAGTTTTCAAGCTTAGCCCTGATCAGCTTTTTTTGGGAAATTATAACGATGTAATTCGAAAACCGGTAGCTAGAGAGGAATTATGAGTCCATGCTGATGACCATGTTTTTTACCCATGTCGCTAGTTTGTCTGCTGAAGGACGACCGTAAGCAGTTTGGGCGAAGCGGAAATTCGATCCGCTTCTCGGTTAGATTATTATTTTGATCAAGAAATATTTCATGCCCGTGAAAGTGTCCCTTCGAACAGATTGGGCAGGACGTTCTGCAAGGAAGTCCGGTGGTAGCAGATCAAATCAGAGTTGTGATACATCGTTCGTACGCCGCCCCTGTCCATCGGATTCGACTCGGTGCGCCGACGAAATCCCATATCGCGAGGACAAACATCTGTACGCCACCCATCCGAATATTGCGGCCCGGAAGGCGAAGGCGAAATGCCAGATTAATGAAGTTTGGTCCCAACCTCGTATTAACTTAATGATCTTAGAAAATATCTGATGTTATCGTGCAAGATCGTTTTTGCATCGTTTGACATACAAAGTAACGGCACTTAACCAGCTACACTTGTCACGGGTTATTTTCCGTTCGATGACGTAGTGCTGCAAATATTACAGGATAGGCAGCGATTGTTAGATTGCAGAAAAATAGTAGTAATGTCTTTCTAGAGTTCTTGATCCTATGCTTTCAGCCTGACCCTTGTTTAAAGAACGCTAAATTTACTTTTTTTATTTATTATTTACTGCCTACTCTTTTTAATGGCCGGGTATATTGCGAAATATAACTCCAGTAATGCTGAGATATTTGCAGAACACCGAACTGCAGGTGTATGCAGTGGGGAGCGAACGTGCTATTGATACTCCGTGGAGAAACGAGTTCACCACCACACCATGCGGGTCCTTCGTTTCGCCTGTCTCTCAGCTAGTTCTATCGATCTTTTGCCATCAGCAATCACCCGTTAGCGGAAAAAGATCTACAGAACTAGCTGAAGGAGAGGCGAAACAAAGGACCCGCATGGTGTGGTGGTGAACGCGTTACGCCCCGGAAAGGACAATACCGCGTTCGTTCCCCACCGCATACATCTGCGGTCAGGAGTTTTGCAAATATCTCAGCATCATTGAAACTATATCTACTTCCTCTATTCCTGGTGTTGAGATTGGGCATATGTCTCCTGGAATGGAGAAGATTCCAGTGATATCCTTTGCTGATGGATTCTAACTCTTGTTAGTATTTCTATCGAAATATTTACGTTGATGTACATCGAAGGCTCTTGCTCCCAACAGGATTACCATAGATGATCAGTTCAACATTTCCTTTGGGAATCTGATGCTCTCCGCATCGTTCAAGGAAACGAAACTCACTGCGACGTTTTGGCATGAAGAGGCTGAGTGTACGCTTTTCTGGTGCCCAACCGAAAAGGTCACAGGTGATTATTGTGTCGAAATTCTTCATATGTCTCAAACAGTACTGATTTTAGTATTCGTAGTCCTTAAAGCGTATTTGGTTACTCTTCCATGTTTATGGCCTATTCGAAAACCCTTCCGTAAGGACCATCTCTTTCCTTCCCTTTAATGATAAGGTTTCCAGCTCATATCACAGATGACGGTATATCTGGTGGTGGACTCATTCGATGTTGAAGGGTAATAACATAATACTATAGAACAGTCCATTTATATCCCGACTGAGTAGCCGATAATTGGTGGAGCACCTTCTTTCCCGCTAAGTAGTTTCTCTGGACGAGGACATAGGACACAAAACGAAGATCTGCTAGATTCCTATTTTTATTTCAGAGTGCCAAATCTAAATCGATGGACTCTTTGACACCTGTTGCTTGTTTCCTTAGAGCACTGCAGCGCTGCCATCTTAGCTGCAGTGACTTTCATTATAAATGAAAGCCTCGTGTTACTCTTTTTCAGGTACTGTCAGAACTCAATAGGTGACAACGGTAACCTTCCCACGTCGTGGGAGGACCATCCGAATGTGGACTCTGTAACTATGGTAGTAATAGATGTCGGATCATAGCTAGGTGCAGTTTCGCAACTCTGGTTAAGGATTCGGATGGGTCTTTTGGCTGATTTGTTTCTGTTCTACGGTACGTCGAAAAAGACGAAGAGAGTATTCTTGAGGGATTTCGACTCAAAGTACAAGTTGGCGATTGTGGGGCTTAAACAGAGGCATTAGAGCCAGTCAGCGAGTACAGATTCTCTAGGTTCTTTCTCAACATCATCACCAGGACTGTTAGCACACAACCGACGTCGAACAAATCTCTGACCGTAGACCTGACCATAACATTGGCTGGCATGGGTCTTGTACTCAAAATACATTATGATAGTATATTTAGAAGTACGCACAACTGGCTAACTAAATACATCATCAGGTGATTCGTAGGTGACCGCTTCCAAAGGATTTTGGCGAATGGGAACCCCACCGGAGTCGATAGCGGGGCAGGGACCCGAGCGCGGTCACCGTCTCTCTGCGTCTCTGTCGCGACTCTCTCGTGCTCTGACTCTCGTGGCCGCCCAGGGTGCGCTAGCTGCGTTTGCTCGTCAGCGTTTCGCACGCTCTCTTCCCAGACCCGGGCAGCATGTTTGGGAGGCGGTAGTGACGAAGCGTCGCGAAAAGCCCGCCGGCTCCCCAATGGGTCTTCTCGACGGGCTCGTGGTGGCCGTGTTCTCCTGTTATTCGTTTTGATCAGCCTTCCATTCACCTTACTTTTTGGTTATGCTCGAGAAGCTACACATTTGCGTAATTATAGTTCTTTTGCACACACTCATATGTGCCCTCCGGGCATGGTCGTCTAAGCTCTGAATAATTCTACAGGCATCGACACTTACCATAAAGAAAAAACAGACCGTAAAGAAGTTATCATTCTAGTTTTACTTGATGCTTGAACGGGCAGTCATCACTGGTTGCGGTTTAAGGGGTTGTGTCGGTCCAGTCGGTCCACTAATTCCCACAAACTTCAATCATTGGTGATCATTTTCAGTCTGAGCTCTTTTTTCTCAGATGCGAGTTTTTCTGTAATATGTGCAATTTTATGGCAGGATTTAGAAACTGCTAGGAAACCTTGCTTAATTGTATCCACAAAATCTGTTGGCTAGTATCTCAGTTACTTCTGTGGACAGATAACACGGAGTTCACAGCTAGTCTCCTGGAGACATGATGGTGACGAGAGCATGGGGCTGGAGAAGAGCGATGTGACCAGAATTCATTGGCATGTTTTGGAATGTCCGCGGATGACTCAATGGTTATAACACATTGTCACTGTAGCTTCGTTTTTCCGACGACATCCGTCCAGGTGACAAAAATTCGATAAGGACGACAAGAAAATTTAAGTCAGGATTTAACTAAACTTTAGCGAAAAGCTCAGAAACTTCTGTATTGTGTCGGTCTCTTTAACGCTAGCACCGAGTTCTGGGTAAGCTGGACTTAATTTTATTGAGATTCATTGTAGAGGGTGTTTTCCAACTATCTCATACTGGGAAAATCATCCGTGCTTAGTTTATTCTTGGTCTCATTTTAAGACTCTTACTAAAAAATGTTTAGCAAAAACATGTGGGCTTAAGATCAGCCTACAGTATAGTATGAAGCAATTGATTTTCAGGACTGAAAAGTACGACTGCATTTTCTGATCACTTTTATTTCTGTGCTTCAGTTAAAATTAGAGCGTCAGTTAGAGCATGTGGTTTTACCAACTGTTTTGTTCCATGGTTCCGACTAAATTTAGCTCACTGGCTGACGCTTCGGCTTTTCGCCTTCTTCAGAGCCTTGAAAGGCCTAATTGATTCGCAGTTTACTTGGCCAAACATTTTTATAGCCTCACCAGATAAAATGTAATGCATAAATTTTCAACCGCCTAGTGAACAACTTCTTTCAAACACCGTTTTAATGTTAACTTGTTATTTACTGCATACCATTACTTTTCACGGCATGCTATGCTGTGCGATACAACCACAGTGATGCTGAGATGTTTGCAAAACTTGGACCCCGGCGGCCAGGTTCGAACCCGTGATAACTCTTTCCATGACTCACGTGTTACCCACGGCACCACTCAGGTGTTTGCTTTAACTTTCTCTCAGCCAACTTTGTACCCTAACGGTTCCATCAGCTGTCACTCGTCAACGGGAATGACCCTAACCGTTTCGTTGTTTGTCAGCGTTCGAGTGTTTTCGTGGAAACCAGCCACACAGGGACATACTTGGGCGAGGAGTGAGCCTCTGTCAGGTCAAAAAATCGTCAAAAATAAAAAAATTTATGGCACGTTGTAACACATGATTACAAGGCTTTCCTGCTTGCTGTTTATTTCAGGATTTTCGGAATTTATCCAAAACGGTCCAAAAGGTTTACGCGCCGATGTTTTGGATTCCTGTGTGAGCATGTTGACTTCTTGAGCGTTCAAGTCAAGTTAGCGAAAAGCGGCTGCATTACGAAGCGGTACCGAAGGCCAACAAGCAACAACATCTTTCTTTCTTGATAAGCTTGCACGAGGTTGATAAATATATTTATTTTCGGCTAACGTCTCGACGTCTTCGTCTTCCTCAGAGCCGATGATCCGAGTCGATGGTCAATGATTGTTGTTCGTGATTGTGAGGATGCCTCATTCGAGAAGATGGATCACTGAGGAAGACCTGGCTCGACACGAAGGCGAAGTTGCAACGTCGAGACGAACAACAATCATGGACCATCGACTCGGATCATCGGCTCTGAGGAAGACGAAGACGTCGAAACGTTAGCCGAAAATAAATATATTTATCAACCTCGTGCAAGCTTATCAAGAAAGAATGCATATTGATTAGTCACACAGAGGTTCAGGGAAAGTCGGTTTCGAAACAACATCTTTGTTCATTATCTCTCCTTCCAGCCTTTACGTACAGAAAGGGCATTTGTGGTGAACATGTTTCGAACACTCGCCAGTGTTTACCCGGTAGGAGAGTAGATATCTAAGATTGGCGCGGCAAATGGTCATTTCTAATAGCTACGAAACGGTGAATGGACGACATAGGTTGGGAGGAAAAACAAAGCCTTCAAACGATGTCTGGTGAAAATGCAGCCCCGTATATCCAGTCCTTCATGTCCAGTGAAATAAGTACAGCTATAAAACGTTACTTAAGAAGGGCCGCTCTGGAGAAATTGGTAGCAGTAGTTGAAATACCGCAGAACGCCCTAAGATACCGGCTAGTTCGTAGGCGCCTGTGTTATCGTCCATGCAAAACGCATAACTGCACAATTTGCCGTAACGGTAGAGACGGTGATTTCATGAGTTCGGGCACGGTGTACCTAATCTCTTACCAAGTATGCGGGACAAATGAGTTGGCGAAGCGGGTAGACCACTCTGTGTCCTTGTAAAAGGATTCCTACCTGGAAAACATAAGAGCTAATAGAACACTCCACTAGGCACGTATGGGAGAAGAAGGCATGATGGAGATTTTGAGGGGAAAGGCACTGTCCTCGCCCAGGAATCCAAAACATCAGTGCGTAAAACACTTCAGACGTTTTGGATAAATTCCGGAAATCCAGAAATGACCCGCAATGAGGAGTGCCTTGTGATCACGTGTGGCCTAGCGCCATACCTTAGACTGATTTTTGAGGGACTACTGACCTGAGCCAGGCACGTTCCTTGTTCGTCTAAGACTGTGCTGCTATCTAGGAAATAACTACAAAATTTTCAATGGGAAAATCGATGAGCGTTTGAAAGAAGCTGTTCGTTGTGCGAACGAAATTCATGTATTAAGTTTTATATGCTGAGGCTATGAAACTGTTTAGCTGAGTAGATTGTGGGTCAGTTTGACTTTTTTAGGCTCTGAAAAAACGAGACTGCTGAAACGTCAGCTATTGCGGATGAACAAATGCCGTGATAACAACCTCATGCTTGCCCATAAAGAAAACAGTAAATTATTAATCAATGCAGGGGTTAAAAGAACACCTCTCCTGACATTTGCTAAACTTAGGTCATGCGATATTCACTGGTTATTTTAATTCTTCGACTTTCCGCAGTTGTTATGAATAGAACAGAGCACGTATCAGCTCATAGTTGACTTCATTGATTTGAGTGAAAAGCTTCGACAGAAGCAAAACAGAAAAAGCAAAGTTCATAAATCTTTACCAAGTTGGTAGAAGTCTCTTTTTTCATTATGAAGAAATCCTGAATTAATACAAGCCAGGAATCGCTAGTTCGTCGCTTTTCGTAAAGGTTGATATCCTGAGTAGCCAAACAAACTAAGAAGTGAAATTTCTTCCTGAAGTGAAGAGCAACGCAAATTATGCATTTTGCAATACCCAAGACCGACTTTCTGTTAACCTCGGCATTAATTGATAATTCAATGTTTTTCTTCAATAAGCAGACACGAGGTTGTTAATATAGAATTTATTAGAATACAATAGCTGACGTTTCAGCGGTTTCGCCTTCTTCAGAGCCTGGAAAGGTCAAATTGAGATGTGATCTACTCAGCCAAACACTTTCACAACCCTAGCAGATAAAACTTGACAAATCGATTTGCATTCGCATAAGAAACAGCTTCATTCAAACACCTACCGTTTATTTGTTGTAAGTATTTATGTTAGTTGATGGATAGCCACCGCACAGAGTAATACATGTGCGATAACTGTGTCTGTGTTAGGTCATTGATTAGCCTGAGGTATGGCGCCAGGTCACGCGTGATGACAAGACACTCCTTGCGGTTCATTTTTCAATTTTTGGAATTGATCCAAAACGCTTCAAGGGTTTTACGCGCTGATGTTTTTGATTCCTGCGTAAGGATAGTGACTTCTACCTCAAAATCTTCTCCGTTGTGTTCCTGCATCCTATGCGCGCCTAGTGGAGTATTTTGTTTTAGAAATAGCTGAGAGACGTGCGAAACAAAGGACCCGCATGGTGTGGTGGTGAACGCGTTACTCCCCGGAAAGGACAATAGCGCGTTCGTTCCCCACCATAGACACCTGCGGTCCAGAGTTTTGCAAATATCTCAGCAACGTTGTGGTTGTATTTCGCTTACTTAGTAACCTGCCATGAAAATTATAGAAGGCAGAAAACAAAACGTTAAATATTTTGTTTTAGTTTAGATTTACCGACTAGGTGTTCTTTTATGCGGACGCAGAGCGGTCTACCCGTTTCGCCAACGTATTCGTCCCCGCACGCTTTACAAGAGATCAGATAGATTGCACCCGAGCTCATGCAATCACCGCCTCTACCGTTAGGGCAAATTGTGCAGTTTTTCGTTACACGTAGACGGTTACATAGGCGGTTGCGAACTAGCTGGCGTCTTAGAGTGACCGATGGTATTTCTATCACTCTTACGGAATTCTCTAGACCGGCTCTTATTAAGTAACGTTTTATAGGTGAACTTATTTCGTTTGAAATAAAGGGCAAGAGGAACGGAACTTTGTTTTCGCTAGAATTATCGCTCTGGGGCGTGGGTTTTTTCTGTGCCTATACCGAGAAGCTACATTTTCGTTTGGCTGAGTAGATCACATCTCAATTTGACCTTTCCAGGCTCTGAAGAAGGCGAAACCGCCGAAACGTCAGCAATTGTGTTCTAATAAATTCTATATTAACAACCTCGTGTCTGTTTATTGAAGAAAAACATTGAATTATGCATTTTGCGTTGCTCATAGACGGCGTACAGACGCTTGCAAACTAGTTGGCGTTTTAGAGTGCGCGATGGTACATCAATCACTGCTACTGAATTCTCTAGACCAACCGTTTTTAAGCAACGTTTTGTAGCCGCACTTGCTTTTTTGGAAATGAAGGGCAGGATAAATAGGGCCTTGTTATCGTTAGATTTATGGTTTAGAGGTTTGGTTGTGCTTCCACACCTGTCCCAAGGAGCTATGGCTTCGTAGCCATTGGAAGTGGCTATTTGCTGCACTACTTCCAGGGGATTTATCCTTCTGCTCCATTCCTCTGCACCCATTGGCGATTGTTCAAAACATATTTCTTAGAAGCGACTCTTTTATGTGTAAAAGGTGAAAGGAGAGGCAATGAACTAGTATGTTTTTGCTACCCGGCTTTCGGTACCACTGATGTGGCCGTTTTCGGACGGGTTATTTTGGACGTTATTTTATGACGTCTAGTCTTCAGGTGTTTTCACATGCAGTAAAGTTGATCACCCTCGTGTAACTCACTTGGCATTTTAAACGAGGACAAATGTTTTCGTGTATAAGTGAACTACTATCCCGATCCTCTATAATAAGAGGTTATGTTGAAATGCAGACTCACGACTGGAGGGCTTGTGACTGAATTGTTCATTTCTCCATGTTATCGTGCTTGGCAGGAAGCATTTCTACGATGCACTGTGTAGCTAACTTCTAGTTGTCCTTCTTTCAGTACTCCCGTACTTCCGGCTGCACAAGAAAATCAGTTGCTTAGCTTGCATGACTACTCTTCTTAATGTGATGATACGGTCACCATACTTACGTCAGAATCCGCGCTACGTTTTGTTTCTCCAGACTTCATTTTAGTGTCTCTTGTCTTACTGTGTCACTAACTGTCACTTACTGACCGAAGCAAGTGATCCTCTGAGTTTTCTGTTTTTCTTTAGACAGTTAGACCAGTAGTACTGTCTATCGTTTCACCAAGGGTACTGACTGAAGAGCTCATTCCCTTTTTTCATTTTATGCAGTTTTTGCTCAGAAGGGAATGTATAACACTACATTCTCATTTTCAAACAGTCCTTGTAGTAAATATTTCCGTAGGACTTAGCTTATTTTCAATGTTCAGCAGTTCAGCGTGGCTAGAGGTATGAGGAAATCAGTTGATTTGTTCTGCAACTGCGTGTGTTATATCGTGCATACATTAGCGTGTTACCGTATATATGTTGTACTGTACCTTCGTTCCAGTTATGTAGTAAGTAAAAAAATAAAGCTCTCGACGCTGATCAATTCCGGAGGGATGTGTCGTGCATTCGACTTCATTAAGCATCGTTGGAGGTTGTCGAATTCATATCTAGTCTTTACAATGGCTCGCAGTGGCCTACCGATGTATCGAGCCAGCGCTGCTATCCTTCCAGACAAGTCTGATACCAATTTGCCGACCCTGGAGGGATGGAGGACTTGGTGCGCCAGCGGAGCGAGGATCGATCCCATGTGTGTTGCAGGGCACCTCCTACCACTGCGCCACACGCGTCCTTTCAGTTATGTAGTGGAGAATTGAATGTACATTGTCATCTGCAAAGGAAACTTCTGTGATAAAACTTTGAAAACATCTGCGTTGTGAATTTTTTTTTGTTACATTCATTTGCTTGTAATGAAAAGCCAGTGAAACCGTTGTATGTTACACTCACAGATGGATTTCATAGGTATTTTGGTTCGTATTTTTTTGTTTTTGCTTTATCTCAAGATGACGAGTTGCGCAGTGGAAGTCGTTCCATTCATCACCGACACGGTGCTAATTGGATCCTCCACTGACCCACCAAGTTTGTCATCTCTGAGAGGACGTGAAATTAGTAACACATCTGTCTGGGAGTTCACTCCCTGCAATCCACGTAGGAGTGCTCTAGATCGGCTATTCCAAGACTCAAGTGGGAATCGTCTCGGCCAACATTCAACGACATTGATGAAAAAAGGAAAATCTATAAACAATAGCCGAAGCCACACGCAAAGTTGAAAGACTTTCATGGATAATGAACGTGAGGAAGGGAATCGAATATGAGAAATGCAGGGATCCACAGAGGTGATGTGAAAGACCCTTTTGAGGTTTTGTAGAATAAAAAATAGGAATCTTGTCCTCATCTTTACTGCAATGTTTTTATTTATCCCGGAAATTTCAATTTCCTTTTGGGTTATCGCATTTCGCTTCTTTGTGGTTGAAATTTAACCCGTTTAAAGTGGAAACACTCTACTAACCTCTTACAGGTTATCCAAGCAATATGGATAGGAAATCTCGTGTTACTGTCTTTTCAGTAGTGTTGGCGTGATCTGCTTTCAGATTTCGTCAACTTACTTGATACTTGAACGGCCCGTCATCACTAGTTGTGCGGGCCCCAGCATAATCACCATTTTTCGGAGATTTGCTAGTTAAGCCATTGTGGTTCTATGGAATCCCGAGGATAGTCTGGCCAAAGTCTACCCCAGGTCGTCACTACGACAGGTAGTCGCAGCCCTTGTGGATCAGAGGGAGATTTACCATCATGCGACTTTGATACCAGAACGGTGGTGGATCCTGGTATTGGTTTACTCTTAGCTAGGCTTCCTGATGGAAACGCCAGACTCCTTCTCAGCTTGGGAGACCTTGCCGGTGGGACGAATCCTCCCGCTGTACATCGCAGTCCGACACCCAGGAACACCTCCCAGCCACGATGAGGCGGTAAACCGTTAGGAGGGATTTCGTCAACACAGAGGCTAATTTGAAGGTTCTCACCAGGAGTGCTCATAAATAGGTCACAATCCATTCCATACAAATGGAATGATAAATCTTACTCTGATGTGTCATAATATTGGAGTGTTGATTGCGAGTTTAGGAAATTCCGGCTAACAAGTGAGAGATTCGCATGGAAAACATTCTGGGTTAAAGTGACGATGAATAAATTTCGCATATATCACATGGTGGTTTCAGAATTTTCAAAAATCTTAGAAAAATCCAGATACAGTGGCCATACGTGTTGTGACCCCTACGACTAGTGAAAGAGGATCATCTAGGTATCCATCTATCTGTCGTCATGACGATGAGTTAGCATTTAAAGATGATGTTTAGTTTGAGTTATACATTTAGATGAAACATCTTGGCATGTCCGGGTATCTGCACATCTTCCACACATATTGCATTGCAACCGAAGAAATGCCTATGGCACAGTGGTTAGAGGTACACATGAGTTTGATCCCGCGCCAATGACTTACTAAGCCTTCCATCCTTCCGGGGTCGGCAAACTTGTCTGGGAGGATAGCAGCACAGACCGAGTACATCGATAGACCATCGCGATTCACTGCAAAGGTCAGATATGAATCCAATCAGCTTCAACGATGCTTGGTGAAGTCGAATGCATGGCACAATCCTCATTGATTGATAAATGACGAGAACTTTGTCCTTAACCCTTTAACTGCAACCGTCATTCACTAGCTAGGTTCAGTTCATGTGTCTTTGATTTCTACTGGACTGTTGGGCGTGATTAGTCCTGGAATCCCCATGTATTCGTACTAGACTTGATAACCAGTCTGTTGGTTTGAAAATCGTGGTTCCTGCTTAGTTATTATTATTGTTGTGCCTAACGCGCTAAACTGTGACCAACATTCATAGTCTAAGCTGTGAAATAGTGGTGTTTTTCGAACTAGTTCCTTGTAGAGGTTCAGCATTTCCATCCGCAATCTTGCGTAGCTTCGACTATGCTCACAGTTCCTTCTCGCAGACTGCTTTCCCAGCGGTTTTTGTTTCCCTCAGTTGAAGTCTCCTACTGAACCATCATAAGGGGAGATGCCAGAGGTCCTACGATGTAGTACGATACTATATTTACTGGAACTTCTACTATGTAGAGTTGTACTTGTATGACGAAAGAGCCTAGAGTTCAGTGGACCTTGCGAGTTTTTCACCTGGTTACTAGTCGTTCGTCTACAGGAATGATCGCTCCGCCTCTTTGTGAGAAATCTTCATATGTACTGTCGTATTTTTAACTACTTATAGTGCTAAAATAGCATTTTACAGATTCATCATATAATAGCCTGTTTTTTGGCTGTGATCACCCACGGGTTGGTTCATGGCGTTGAAGGCCTTGCCTATAGCTAAGCGTGAATAACTATGGGGGTTAATCGAACCTCCTACATATTATACGTTCACTATGACTTGCATACCTGGCTAACTGAGGGTTCTGTCACCAGTTCAGCTTTGCACATCGTATGTTCTAACTTCAAACAACTAATAGAATGCAGCGCAGCGACATCTGTCGGATATAATTAGTCAACCATTACATTTTTTAAAGACGGTAACCATAGACCGGTTGGGATACCACTAAACTAACCACTAGAAGAAAAAACAACCGTCGATGGACGGCGAGCGTCGGAGTGGTGACGCCACGCTTCTGCCAGCAACCGCGGTAGCAGTACTACCCGTGATCGATGGTGAGGGCACGTGCGAGTGAGTCACAGCACCCAGGCTCCGCGTCCCCCACTGTCGTCCTCAGGTCTTCTGGCGCTTCTCAACTCCATCTGCCCGAAAAGTAGGCATCTCTTAATCTTCATCTTTTTTCCCACTCGAGATATAACTATATCAAAGTTGAGGTAATGCAGCTAGCTTCATTACTTTTGCCTTGATGGAAATTTAACGGACCTAGTAGACATTCGCATTTTTAACCTAGCAGATATTTTTTAGGTTCTGGGTGGCCTTGTTTTTTGTACATGCGTGTTTCTCTAGACTAATTCATTTATTTGGTATGACGTCATCGATTTGGTTACTACTGTTGTCGTTCAATATGTCATTTTTCTGCAATGTGGATGGCGATGTCGACCATACTCATTGCATTCTTTGTCTTTACTTTATGTTTGTTTTTTCTGATTTTCCACAATATCTTTTATATCTGTGACCTGTTCCGTATTCCAAAGAATGAGTTGGGAGCGCTATGTCTGTTCCACATGGGGCTTTACCTGAGCGCACCGCACCGTCAGGGGACATTTCTATCCTCTACAACACTTCAAACGATCCATATTCCGATCGCTGTTGTTCATTTACAAGGTCTTTATATGTCCAACTAATTTTCGAAGCACCATAATCTAAACTTTTATTTGGCTGTTTTTTTCTCTTCCAAAGAAAACCAGAACGGTTACTGCTAGAACGAACAATGCTTTCGTGCACGTTTTCATGCAAAAGTCCCCATATTGATTTTTTCTATCCGGATACGTCTATTCGTCCATCATCCTGGAATGGGTACATAGGCGACCAAATCTTCTTGTAGTCGTTGTACCTTCAGTTATTTAGCGTGGTTCTGTGAAAATGTTATATACGTGGAGTTTCTAGTCAAAGAATTTTTGCAGTTCCAAGAGTGTTCCTGGATTCTACTCGTTTCGATGGTCTGAGCTTCTATCATGTCAGCTGCACAGGTGAACTGTTATGTTCGTCCATTCCATATAGTCTTACTCGTTTGTTACCACAAAAGTCACCATTTGTTATGGACAACCCTCGTTTCTAGGGTGACGTCATAGTTGGCAACGTGAAAAGTCTTGTCAATCGATTGTCGAAGGATTTTTCAGCCAGCAAGCCGCCACTTTCCGTTCAGGAATCACGGAAGAGTCGGTGCCTTCTTTTCTTGACTTCTGCTTTGCTATTCAGTTGTGTATGAAAAGCTGTAGCTCTAACGATAACATTGTTTTAGGTTTTAACCTCAAAGCGCCTCAGCCATTGCAGCATGTCATAACAACGTTTGCTTACTCAGCTGCGCAAGACGATGAGCTCTCTCTCGAGTTGGGTGATATCATCGAGGTAGCTGGTTTTCTTCGGCACTCGTTTGTTCAGACTTCGTTAAATTTTTTCATAATGTAGCATGTTGTAGGTGTTAGAAGAAGTTGAGGATGGTTGGAGCCGCGGACGTCAGTTACGTACCAATATCATTGGCATGTTCCCCACAAACTTCGTGAAACCGAGCGGTTCGAGTATCAGAAGAGGTTTTTCATTGTTCGAGACTTTCATTCAATAAAATTTTCTAGTTTCTTCGTCAACAATACGAGAAGAGGAGAAAGTGGTAATTAGAGCACCAGTGAATGCCGATCAACCGGAGGCGAATCGGCGTACCCCTTCGGTTGTTGGAGGGGTGAATACCGTTGCAGGGAAAGCTCAAACTGAGGTTAAGGATGAGCCGAAAACCAAAGGTGGTTTGGTTTTGTATTTCATCTTTTGATTGTGGTAGGTATTCGAGTAGTTAGTGATGCAGTTCATTGAGAAGTAAGGTTCTCGTTCGACCCCTTCGCCAACGCTCTTCTCCAATCCACGTTGGAACTTCTCAGCTTGGCTATCTCCATGATTGCAATGAGAATCGACACGGCCGGCATTTTACGACATTCACAAAGAAGACGAAATCCTCAGGCAACAGCCTAAACAACATGCGAAATGTTCGAACACCTTCCATCTCACGGAATAGACTGCTACGGATCTTCATCTCTGCTGCAAGCGTCTTTTTTCATTTACTGGTTTTCTCCTCTCCGCATATATTGGAGATTAAGTGTCTCAAGAGAATCCGCAGTTTGACCAGTCAGTGATGAATTCGTCATTATCATCTGTATCCTCAACCTCATCATCGATGATTCACATTCAAAAAGAGTACATGCCGTTCCTAGTGTTTCTGATGTCTTCAGTTTCATATTCATTATCGTTAATCAGTTTGTCAAAATATGAAAAGAATTCTTTTTTAACCAGTAGTTGACTAATATTTCCTTCCGCCATTTTATTTAATCGTGGTTGTAAGAGTTGTAACATGTTTTAGGAGTTATAACAGTAACAAGTACAAGGAAATCTGCGGGTTCAAGGATTCAATCTGAGTAAAAGCTTGGTCACCATGCTTTGAAATCAGCCATGGCTGGTTGCGAAAGATTGCGTGTAATATCTATGGCATTTTAACATTATAAAGAACTGATGATTGCTCTTAAGAGCTACAGTTATCGCTAATAACATTTGACGCATAACACTAACGTTATTCGCATCATCTTCGAGTTTTAGAAATGGCCAGAGTCAAATTCGAATACGAACCTCAACATAGTGATGAACTGCGTCTTGGAGAGATCGGTCAGCTAATAACTATTATTCGAAAGGACTGTGGTGATGCTGGATGGTTTGAAGGTGAAATCAATGGTCGACGCGGTCTATTTCCGGACAACTTTGTTGAACTTGTCCAAGTAAGTCATTCTTTAGGTAGTTCTTTTGTATTCAAAACGAATAAAGTTTATCAATTCATCTTTAAATCTGCAAGGTATGGAAAATCAGCCAATTTAAGTGGTCCAATTGATTCGAAATAATGATCAATGTCATTTCGATTAAGTAGTTTCATGTTCAGGTTCCCATTAACACGCAGTCGGGGGTGGTTTACCATACACCTCCGCCGCAACATTTTAAAGTGGTGGCGAAACCTCCTATGGTGAATCCCGTAGGAATGATTCCGCCTGCTGTGCCAGCCAAACCGCTGAAACAAAAACTTTCTGATAGTTCGATGTCCATCAATGGATCTAGTGCATTAATTCCATCTACGACAACTGTAACCAATCCATCGCATGTAATGCCGTGCAATGTAAAACACCAAAGCTCTGCTTTTGCAGCAGCAAGGGATCGTATTTCGAAGGTAGGAATTTGTATTGAACCAATATTTTTGTTTGTTATTAATATCCTCTATTTTCAAAGTGCCATGTCTAGAATTATTTTAGGATATGATTATTGGGCAACCTGTACGTCGTTCGTTTGCTGAAATGAATATTTAGTAATTGGTTTCAGGATCTGATTGTTGGTCAACCGGGGCAAATGTCTTCGAAGTTGACAAAGTCGGCAATAGTCAATTCCGGAAACGAATCTGTTGTTCCTTCAAGACCTATGAGTAGTGTTGAAATGGAGACTGTAGAAGATATAACTAGTCCACTATCTCATGTAACAAAAACACGTGCTCGCCCTCCAGGAAAGCGGCCTGCAACTTTGTTGCTGAGTAAGAAGAAAGAGGCATGTTAACTTGTTTTATAAAGTAGTCGCACTTATTTTTTAAGTCCAGTAATTTTCTTTAGTCATTGGAGAGTTTTCTTGAAAGTCCAAGCAAATCGGTCTCCAATGATACATTGGAGAAAACCTCATTTGTCAGTGTCGCACCGGTGCTATCTTCTTCTGTGTCAACTCATCCAATTAAACGCGAGGTATTGGATTTAGCTCTTGATTAACAGAATTTTAAGTTATGTCATTCCAGTTTTTGCCAATTTGATTTTTACTTTAAGTAGATTAATTAACACGGTTAGCATGGATGAAGTACGAACACTTGTTAGCAGAATAGTTTATCTCTACTTCATTTTGCATAATTTCGATTAAGAGTGTTTCCTGCACAACCGTTTCATCGTGCAATAACCCTGCAGCCAAGGTACTGCCGATACGACCTCCACCTGCTGAGGTGAAGGTGGAAGAGAAAAAGGAATACATACCTGGTAAGCTGATTTCCCATTGTCGTTTGTTCTGTTGATATTTAAGTTTACCAGCTGCCAAAACACTTGGAACTTCTCAAGCGCATCCGGGTACGTCGTCTATCTCTTCTAATGTAGATGCAGAGTGGGAATACATATCTAGTAAGTTAGGTTCCTATTGTCGTTTGTTTCGTTGAATTTCATGTTTTCCAGCTATTAAAGCGACCGGAACTTCTCAAGTGCATCCGAGTACGTCGTCTATCTTGTCTAATGTAGGAGCAGAATGGGTTTCTCGTAGTGAATATAATGAGCTGCTAGCCCGGCTAGCTAGCATAGAAGCCCGCATTGAACAGCTGGAGAGGCGGTGAGGAGTCTTCTAAAGGAATGCCTTCGTCACGATAACCTAATTGGTCCTATAAAAGTTGTTTTGTCCTCTATGTGTCGCAACACTTGCAGGCGTGCAAAAAAGAAAGTTATGTTTCGTCTACCTTCCAGACTATTCGGTACATGGTTAGAGCTTCTTGCTAGTTCGTATTTTTTTGCGTGCGTTTTCATTTAGTCATCAAATGAGGTTTAGTCGATTTGGCTGTTAACTGTTTATGTCCTATTGCCTTTGTATATTTATATTCGAAGTTGTTTGCTCTGCCTTTTACTCTTCCAGTTGAGTTACAGTTGCCTATCGTAAGTCAACTTTTGTTCATATCGTTGTTTTGAAGCGTCTAACAGATTTCTTACTGTTGCCTGCTTCTGTACAGATTTCTTCTGAGTGTTTCTGTAACAAATCGAAATTGTGTGGTTTTTCCATCGTTGTCAGTTGAATTGTTCGTCATCTCCTCAGCTTGTAATGAATTGACCACTTAACAGTCTTACCGCTTAAAATTCTATTATGGCCTGCAATGTATTCACTGTCGGACTGGTATTTCTTTGCAGTACTTACTTCACTTGTTCTTTACCTTTGCGAATGTCCGGTCCATAGTCGCCTCAGTGTTTTCTGGTCGAGTCGTCACGTAGTGTTTTCTGACTCACATCTATGTCATGATTAAGCTCACAATTACTAACGTTCTTCATAAAGCTTTCGAAACTTTGATGAGGAGTCGGTTGAAAATGTAACTCGTTGTCTCTTCTATCTTTGTGCTACTAATAGTTATGAAAAGGAAAGCGAAGATGTTACCGTTCCTTTCTAAAGAAAGGGGTAGGAACTTATGTTTTATTCTTTACATTGTTGTTGAGCAGACGTGAGGTGTTATTTCATTCTTCGTTCACGAATAAGCTGATATTCCGGCTGATTTCGCTTTCCTCAGAGCGCGGAAAGGTCAAGTGAAGTGTTTAGCTCGGTAGATTGCGGTCAATTTGCCCTTCTAGGCTCTGATCAGGGCAAAACTCGTCGAAATGTCAGCATTAATCGAATAACGAGTGGACTGACTCCTCGTGTTTACTCAGGAATGTAAAGAATTATTTGATCAATGTTGTGGTTAATAGAAAGTCGGTTGTAGAGATTATGTCTTATTCTTCTTATGTGGACAGTTAAGTGCTGAAAATGCTGACATTCGAAACAACGCCGTCCATCTTGAGAGGAACCCTGTGGAGTGCCTACGGAAGCGTACACTGTCAGAAGTCTAGCGCTTTAAGCTTTAGGCAATATGTTAAGCATTTGTAGTTCAAGGTTTGTAGAGGCATTTGCGATATTTCGAGCTAAAAGATCAAGATTTGTTCCAAAGCTTCTTTGAGCAGATGGTATCGTTGTGTATTTTTATGTCTTCTGGGTTATTCTAAGTTTTCAGTGAAGTGACGTTGAGCACTAACTCACAATATCATATGTCTCAACCTTACTAAACCGGCTTTCACTCAATAGTGTGAGTAGTCAGAATACTTGCTTAGGTTGTTCAGCTTCCACGAGGTTGTTAGACATTCTGTAAGCTGAACAATCTGGACAGATACATGTGTTTTTCTCTTCATTTCTTCAAGGTATACACGTAGGGTCCGTCTATGATGAATACCACACCTCCACACTTTTTGTGCCTTTCATCATAAGAGCTAAGTATCGTTCTCTAAACAGAGTTTATTTCTTACCCACTGAAGCACTTTTTGTTCGCTCAGATGTCAATTTTGCTTTTAATCCACTCCGTCCCATCTTTTACTGGACAGCGCCAGTTTGTCTGGTCAGAATTGTTTCAGTTCTTATTATCAACTGTGTTCACAATAGTTGCTGTTGTTTTAAGATGATACATTTCATTGATGTGTGATGCTGGTATTGGTTTAGTGTGTATATTGAATGAGTACGGGTGGCAACTGTGCAGGGATATAGGCGTACACCATTTGGTTCCATAACTTGGTTACTTGGATGACTCATTCTCAATGGTTGTGCGAGCCCCAGCACACTCTCCAGTTTTCGTAGTTTTGCTGGCTTAACCATCGTGGTTACAGTAGCCCAATATCAGCCAGGTCAAAGTCTGCCCTAGGTCGTCACCATCACAGTCAGTCGCCACCCTTGTGGATCAGAGGGAGATTTGCCACCATGCGACTAGTTTGGTACCAGGACGGTGGTGGATCCTGGTATTGGTTTACTCCTAGCTAGACTTCCTGGTGGATACGCCGGACTCTTTTTTAGCTTGAGAGACCCTGCCAGAGGATGAATCCCCTCGCTGTACATCGCAACCCAACACCCAGGAACACCTTCCAGCCACAATGAGGGGGGCAACCATTGGGAAGGTATACACCATTATGTTATGTAACCAGTGACCGAACTTAACATCGTGTGAATAAATGGTAGTGGTGTATTACTAGTAGTTCGAGATTTCCACGCAAACGAGAAATACATTGACCGTGTAACTTCTGGTTCTTCTTCGTTTCCATTTCTCACTCATACTACTTGCATACAGTTGTTATCGGCTTTTGCCCAGATTATTTCGGTCTGGTGCTGCAGTAGTGCAGTCTCTTAGAAAGTCACAACTATTGCACGATCGTTTAGTTTAGGTTTTGCATAAGCGATCCTTGTTTTTATGTATATCTTTAATGTCATGTATCGCTTTAAATGTGATAGAAATATTGACATAGTTAATATTAAGGAACAGTTGAAGGGACAATGCCGGTACGAGTATGCCTAGATGATAAGCAGTTCCAAGCAGCCTTAGCTGAAGCTGGTACTAAGCCTGTTGTTGTCGATTTCTATGCCGAATGGTCTGCGTTTGAAGGAGTTTTAGCTCTCAAAAGCTTCGGATGTTTTTGTTTACGTCATGTTTATTCAGGTGTGGGCCTTGTAAAGTCGTTGCTCCAGTTTTCGAAGACTTATCCAATAAATACTTAACAATGGTTTTTGTTAAGGTCGACGTTGAAAAGTGTGAAGGTGTGTGTTAATGTTCTCTAAATATTCTTTCGATCAATTTAGTAATGTCGAGCTTTTAGAAAGTGCAGCGGCAAGTGGTGTATCCGCCATGCCCACTTTCATGATATTCATAAATGGGTTAGTCATTTTTAGAACTATACTTTTTTACGATCTTTTAAAAGAGTTGGATAATCATGGAAGCAAAATAATGCTTACTACTGCTGCACCATTGATAGTTAGGAAACAAAAGGTGTTTCGTTCTTCAAGAATCGGTTACTTGTAATTGCAAGAACTAGTTGCCATGGCTGTTTTCAAGAAACGTTGCTTTCGACTCATTATGATGAAGTTCAGGGAAAAAATGGATACCTTTCGCGGTGCAAATACCACTGCCTTAGAATCGTTGATCCAAAAATGGGCTGGGATACACTCATCAGATGTACCTGGTCAATCTGATATCACAAGTTTAATAGACAAGAAACAGATGGAATGTCTCAATGGAGATGATGCTACGCCATTGGCAGGATTTTTAGAAGGTGCGTTGAATAGTTATGGATGAGAGATTGCCAAAAATAGATAGTCGCGTGAATTTAGGTGAAAATGTGCTTCGATCGGACTGTGATGAGCAGCTGATCATATCTCTCCCATTTATCCAACCTGTCAAAGTTCATTCTATTATGCTAAAGGTAGCCCTTCTATCTCTCCTTATTGCTTTGGGTTCTGTTTTCCCAACGTTAACGTTTACACCGCTAAGGGAATTGATGGTAAAGCACCGAAGTCTGTACGAATTTTTTCGAATCTTCCTAAAACACTGGATTTCGATGGTGCGAGTTCATTGGAGGCTGTGCAAGTACTAGAATTCACTGAGAAAGCGCAGACAGGTGAATATTTACCACTTTACTTTGTTCGGATTTTCTTTTGGCAACCCATATATTAAAGGGGTGTGAGGTTGCATTTAATTCACATGCAAAAGTTTTAGAGCCAGAGGTTCAACAGTTGAAGTACGTTAAGTTCCAGAACGTCACTAACATTCAGCTGTTTATTGAAAATAACCATGATGGCGGTGATGTTCGTATTCCTACCTATACGCTGTGATTTGGTTGTTTTCGACGTACTTGATAATTTAGGTCACCGAGATCGAGAAACTGAAAATATTCGGCACGCCTTTGAGCGGGGTGAATATGAACGAATTTAGGCGGGTAGGCAGACATTTTTTTAAAATGATCTCTTATCTGCCCACTAAGTATTGTACATTGTGGAAATAAGAGTTTTCTAACCTTGTTTTCCATATCGTTTGATCGTTAGCAGTAGGGAAGAGCACCTAGGCCATGTGCATCTCAACGGTTTACCGCCATATTGTGACTGGGAGGTGTTCTTGGGTACCGGATTGGGATGTACAGCAGGGAGATTAACCCCTCCAGCAAAGCCTATCAGGCTGAGAAGGAGTTCGGCGTTTCCATCAGGAAGCTCAGCTAAGAGCAAACCAATACTAGGATCCATCACCGTTCTGCTATCAGACTGTTCGCATGGTGGCAAATCTCTCCCTCTGATCCACCACAAGTGCGGCGACTACCTGTGGTGGTGACGACTTGGAGCAGACTTTGGCTAGGCTGACCTTGGCACTCCAGAGAACCACCATAGCTAAACCAGCAAAACTGCGAAAAAATGGAAGTTATGCTGGAGCACCCACGGTTCTCCCTCAGGGATCTCGAACCGGTTAGTCTCGAGCCTACGTGTCCCCAGGTGGCGGATAGGGTGTTAATCGCGGACCAAGAGCGATCTTCGCTTCCCTGAGACGCAGGTGGATCCAGGGATGGAGTCCCTGTTTCTGCTGCGCTGATTGGCACATACTTTTTGTATTTGCTAGCCGTATTCATGCATGCGTATGTGGGTGCGTTCTTGCTTATGCGGATTGTATTCTACGAGTCAATTCGGCTAAAAGTCTGCAATCAAGTGACTGGGAAGTATATGGGAGACGGAGTTGCCTCCAACAAACAAGCTTCATGTCCACTCTAGGAGAGCGTGGCAAGCTATTCGTGAGTATACCCAGCCCTACGTTCAGAGCACAGCAAGCCATACGTAGATATCAAAAATGCTAAACACGGCAAAAAAACAGGCCTCATTCTCCTGACCTCGAAAGAGCTCCCAATCTCACACTGTTGGGTAGGACCAGTAGGGAGAGGCTGCTAAAACCAAAGGGCCAATCGCTGTCTGGATTTCAAGGAACTATGGTGACGATCTGTACCTACAATGCACGTAAACTTGCATCCGAGCCATCAGTAGAAGATTTGCTCTTGCAAGCAAGGAGGATAAGGTACGACGTCATCGGCCTGGCCGAGATGAGAAGGCGCCAGTCTTCCAACGCCGTCTATGACACTGGAGAAGAACTGTTTCTCGGAACATGCGACAGTAGAGGAGTCGGCGGCGTCGGCATTCTCGTCAACACGAATTTGTCCATGAACATCGATTCATTCGAACAACTTACAAGCAGAATCGGGCGTTTATGATTAGAAAGACGTAGATCAATTTCGGCTTTGATAATCTTCGTCGTTAACGTGCCGACATCAAACTATGACGAAGAAAAAGTCGAAGTGTTCTATATGGACTTGGAAAAGTTCTACAGAGAAGATCGCACATTCTTCAAGGTCATCATTGGAGATTTCAACGTCAAGATTGGACCAAGAAGAACGTCTGAAGAACGTTGCATTGGGACCCAAGGATTAGAATGGAACGAACACGGTGAGCCGCTGTCTCAGTTTATTATGGCGACCAAGACCATCCATGGTAACTCACAATTCCAGAAGACCCACTCTCAATGCTGGACGTTGGAGTCTCCCAATGGAGAGTACCATAACGAAATAGACCACATCATAATAAATAGAAGGTTTTGCCTAACCGATCACGCTGTTGTCCCAAAATCCTACACGGGATCAGAACATCGTCTCCTTCGTGCAAGATTATATTTCTCGCGGAAAGGAGAAAAAGCCGCTAAATTCTTAAACCGAAGTAGCAGAACCATTGCAAACTGGGACTTATTCAATTCATTTGTCGGCTGTTGAGAAGATGCCGTTGTCGATAACATCGACAAAGAATACGGTCGGCTCATTCAAAATCTTCACGTTAGCGCCATGAAAGCTGAGAGTTCGAAAGACACCAAGAGATGTTTGCTTCCAGAAACACTCGAGCTGATACGCCAGCGTGGAATCGCACGACCTGCAGGAAATCGCGAACTAACGTCCAAACTTGCAAAACAATGCAGACAGGCGATAAAAGGAGATCTTAAAGAGAGAAGAGCAGCAGTAATGGTCGAAGCTGCAGAGGCTGGGAAAACATTTGCAAAACCCACCGAAGCTTCGCCAATTACAAGACCAAAATGATTGCATTACGGCGCCCATACGGAACAGTTACAGCATCCAGAAAGGCAGTAGAGAAAATCATTCACGAATACTACTCAAATCTCTTCAATAGCCACGTCCACCTTCCGTCATATGAAATAAAGGAGGATGGATATGTTGTACCACCGGTTCTCCCTTCCGAAATCCGACATGCTATTTCGTCGATGAAAAATCGAACAGCACCAGGTCCGGAGAGGATAAGACCAGAACACCCGAAGAACCTTGCGCCAATCCTCGTAAACACACTGGCTCGGCTCTTCACACGTTACCTGTCTGAATGCAAGGTCTCTACTCAGTGGAAGGCCAGCAGGACCGTGTTGTTATTCAAGCAAGTTGACCTACACGATATCGGCAACTATCGCCCAATCTGCTTGTTGTCTGTCGTCTATAAACTTTTCGCTCGAGTCATCCTAAACAGGATTAACAGAACATTGGGCGAAGGACAGCCATGTGAGCAAGCAGGGTTTCGAAAAGAATTTAGTGCAATGGTCCACATCCACACGGTAACACGGTTTATTGAAGTATCGCGAGAGTACAAGAGACCGCTCTGTCTCACTTTCACCAATTTAAAGGAAGAGTTTGACTCAACCTGGATAGAAACAGTCATAGAAGCCTTTGATAGTCATGGAGACTGTATTCAGTACATGAAGATTCTTCGTGAGCTGTACAGAAATTTCTCAATCTAGATATCACCATTATTATTACAACGATATTAACATCGACGTTAAAAGAGAGGTTAGGCAAGGCGATACTATGTCGCCAAAATTGTTTAACGCTACGCTCCAGAACGTCATGCGAGCATTGGAATGGGATAATATGGGAGTGAAAATCGATGGTCGGTAGTTATATCCTCTTCACTTTGCTAATGACGCCGTCCTTATCACGCCAAGCATTAGCCAAGCCAAACGTATGCTTGACGTCTTTGGTAAAACCTGTAGGAAGATTGGTCTTCGAGTAAATATCACAAAAATGATGTTCATGAGGAACGAATTGGTTTCGTACTCCTCATTCACGCTCAACGGAACGAATATCTCCTAATGCTCCAGTTATGTCTAATTAGGTCGGAAAATCAACGTGTTGAAACGACTGGCTTGGTGAATTTTCAAGAGCATCGAGGATGTTGTGAGGAGAACAGAGTACACCCCACTCCGTGCCTACATTTTCGACTCAACGGTACTTCCTGCCCTAACGTATGCGTCAGAAACCTGGTCGCTGCGTAAGCAGGATGAAGCTTCACTCAGCGTTATCGAACGCACAATCGAAAGGAGAATGCTAGTAGTATCCCGTTCCACACAAGTAAGGGTTGGAATCCGAAGCTCCGATTTGCGTCAACGATCAAAAATCGAAGATGCCGTTCTGTACGCCAAACAGTCGAAGATTAGGTGGGTAGAACACCTAATGCGTATGAATGACAACCGATGGACAAGAGCCGTTAGTGACTGGATTCCTCGGGATGTCAAACGTGCTGCAGGAAGACCACTGACACGGCGCTCAGAGTTTTCATTAAGAGCCTTGAAAAATGATATGATGCTCAACGTGTTCCTAGAGCGAGCAGAACTCACTGGGCTGCTCTTGTGCGCGACAGGTAAAGATGGAAGATTTACTGGCGCCCGCTCGAGTCACTCGACGATGGATGGGACTACATGTAGTACAGGTGATGCTGGAGGACGCACAATGACTGAAGACGGGCTATCCAAGTATCGAAGTAGGTGAGTTTAAAACCTTATGATGATGTGAGACGTTTTTCGTTTACATCAGTTTTGTGTACAGTACACGCGCCCATCCACAGTAGATTTTTAGATTACTCTGTATATGTAGTCCTTTACATTCTCATATTTTCAACACAGATCGCTTGCAGGTGGCCGGCAAGAAAGGAGAAGTGGGTCACTGAGTGTATAAACATTGTCGTTGCAGTATTGCTTATGAGTTTTGTACGTATTTGTTTGGACGCATTCAGATTTCCTTGCCTGTGTTGTACTTGCGAGTTTTACTTGAAAACGCCTTCCTTTTTCACTGTTGTTGGTGAAATAAATGTTGATTTCGTAATGTTAGTGTGTAGAAGGCTTTGTAGGAGGAGGACCACGTATATCAAGTACCTCAACATCTGATGCATTCTAAAGCCTTTATAAATTAAGTCGTGTGATTATCATCTGGGAATTCTTTGCATTTCTGGTTGCCATGGTCATATTATAGGAAAAGACGAAGGAAGATGGATGTTGAACGGTTGATGAGAGACCTCAAAGTCGATCAACTGCAGGAGATACAGCGAAATCTACAGTTAGTAAAGCTTTAAGCTGTCTGCTACGTTGGATCACTTGTACCTCTCTATTTTCTTGTTGTTGTTGTCGCCTTTAGTTCAAGTTATGCAACATACCGATATAGTCTCTTTCAGCGGGACTTCTTTTAGTACTTTCTCGCGATGGTTTACCATTTTTTGTTTTTGTAGGACTGAAGTGGAAGGGAAAAAGGAAGAACTTCGTGAAATGGTTGGGCGACGGTATCGCGATGTTCTTGAGGCTTCTAGTGAAGTATGTTTTCGAATTCTACGACTTTACAATGGACATTTAATTTATGGTGCTATTTAATTTAAAAGAGGTTTTCCAGGTGAGACATGTGAGGAAACTAGCAGATGATCTTGCTGAAGCAGTTGCATGTGCAAGGACCACTCAGTGTGTTATCGAACCGAGGTGCGCCAGTGCTTCGACATTTACTTTGCAGTGGTTCTCGAATAAAGAAAAATCAGTGCAGGTCGTTATCGCGGGAGCAGCAGGCTTCGGTGCAGCGTTTCATCGCGCTACATAGACTTTTAGCTATAATTGGTGGACCAGATGGAGATGCACTGAGTGACGCATTCGCTTTCACTTTAGCTGAACTGCTTCACAAGCAGCTTACTACGGAGCCACTTCCACCATCGGTATCTTCGATATTGTATATTTTTTACTTTTTTCTTTTTTATATAACCCATCTTCACGTCTACTGTGCGGATCCCAGCACTTCTCACATTCGATTCGTTTCCTCGCATCCATTATTCACCTTGGTCTTCCAATTTTTACGTGTGGCTTCGGTTACCGCTTGAGGATTTTCATTTCACCTTGAATGTCGTAGAATGCTGGTTGAGTCGATTTTTCCTGGAACCCTGGGATAGCAGGGCTCGAGCGTACCTGATTTGTTAGCAGAGAATGGTTTTTTCTCGGACAAGTCCCGCACCAATTTGCTGACCCAAGAGAGATGAGAAGCTTTGTTGACGCGGAGTGGAATGGAACTATCACCGTGCTCGTGATAACCAACTCCGATATTATGTATACATAAGTGGAAGAGATTGTGTGTGAATCTAATTTCCAAATTGTGATCGGTGTCAAAAGTGTCTTAGACCACAAATTTTGTTTTTGCCACAGAATCTATCCTTACCTTTTCTGAAATTTGCTGACGTTGTTTGAAACGTCAGTGATTTTCACGATATTTAAGATTCATTCTGTTGTGTCTGGTCTCACTGGGCGGATAATTCGGACGCGTCGAAAACTCCTCTATGACTTGGAAGAAGAAATCGGGCAATTATCAGAACCTAATTGGGTCGCTAATCAACTGACATCGTTAGCTTTGCTTGAAGGTGCTGATTATGAGAAGCTGTTGGACATTTATCTGAAGAGCAGAGAAGTATGATCTTGTTTTCTTCTACATAGTCTTAGCATTTCTATTTATTTTTCACACTAACTTTTTATTACTTCTATGCAGGTGTTTCCTATTAGTTTTCAAAATTTAATCGTAATGGTGTTTAGAATTATATCGCTAACTTGACAAAAGAGTCTAGTTCACTTTTAAATGTCGTTACCGAGCTGAAGATGACGCTTGTAATTGTTGAACAATTATTTGCTCAAGGAGAGCTCGTACGAATAGTTCATGCGGCTGCTGTTTCAACGTATCGCCCAGGTAAGAAAATGTTTTACCAAAGAAGAAACACTGTCATTGGTAATGATGCTGAGATATTTGCAAAACTCTGGACCTCAGGCGTCTGCGCTGGGGATCGAACACGCTATTACCCCTTCCAGGGGCTAACGCGTTCACTACCACACCATGCAGGCCCTTCGTTTCGTCTATCTCTCAGCGGGTGATTGCTGATGGTATTGGTAGGTAGAAAGGTAGATCAGAGGCAGACGAAACGAAGCACCCGCATGGTGTGGTTGTGAATGTCTTAGCCCTCGGAAAAGGTAATAGTATGTTCGATCCCCACTGCAGACACCTGTGGTCCGGAGTTTTGCTAAAATCTCAGCATCATTATGGTAGTATTTCACATTATATTCTGTTGTGAAAAAAATGTAGTAGGCAGCAAATAAACGGTTAATATTGTCGCTGATTTTATTGCTTAGAATTGATCGATTCGCTCATTGCTGACGAACCATTCACATTTGGTCGTGTGCTGATTAGTGAAGCTGAAAAGGTAACTAAACAACTGCGAGAATCGAAAGCAAGTCCACTTCTTATACAAAGAATTAATTCGAAGTGTATGGACTGGACTAACAGGTCAGAGCATTCTTTAGTTCTTTGTCAGCAGTTTTCTTGGTTTTTTTACACTTATGAACGTAGGAATCGCATCGCTTTAAACTTCAAAACACAGGGTATGTGATTTTGTTCGTGGGTCGATGGTGTCGATTTGTGAGTTTTACAACAAGGCAAGCGAAATGATCGAGTTTATTAACGCACTCAGTGATGTGTTTTGCAAGGTGAGGAAGGCAGTTGTATCGAAGGCGTTTGGTGCAAATGATTCTGCAAATCTTCGTGATCAACAAGTTTTTACTTTGTCGTTTAGGATTGGCCTCGAATCAGTTGCTTCTCCACGGTCTATAAGAACTTATTCGGTGATATACTGTTTACGAAGTTTATGGTATGGCGGTGTTAATTTACTTCAGATGTTAATACTGTTTTGGAAACAAAACTTATACATTTTCATGTTTAAACATCTTAAATTATGTTTCAAAACTATGCGCTGAGCAGTTTTTTATTTCCGTTTCCAAACGTAGTAAGAGCGTTACGTGGTGGTTAATTCGACAGTGAACCTCTGGCAACTTAAGTCCTCGATCTTTCAGGAATCGACGAATTTGTGAGAACAGGTCTGGGGGGGGGGGGGTTAGAGTGGTTGATGAAACACCAACTTATTACACTGATAAGCTCTTGCAAGTCAATGTATAGGCCAAATATGCATGCAATCACGTCTATGTTTCTTCATAGAGTAGAATACTAGACATCTGCATAATGGGTTGATCCATGCGGAATCCTTTAACTTTCTTGCTCTTGTGCCTAATGTGGTACTGCTTTCTCTATGGTCTTTCAGGTGACCCAGAAGAAACAAATTATTTTACGTGGAATTTATGAGGCCACCTATTTTCCGTGTAATGTGCATGTGCTTATAGGAGAGTAGGACGGATTGTTTTCGTTGTTCTATTTAAAATCCACTGCAGAGCATAATTTCGAACGATCTGCATGAACTTGAAGATCGACTCAACTCGCAGTTGAAATCGGTGAACACCGCACCACCTCCTCTATTCGAAAAGACTTCGAACAAATTCCATCCTCTTACTGGATCGGGAATTTCATCTGCACTTCAGGAGTATCTTGTTTCTTCTTTCATTAACTTATGGCATTTCTGGATGTTTTTTTTTTCGATGTATTTCTACGTTCTACACCGGAGTGCAAAACGCTCGTGATTGTTGTGGACGCTATGAACAAGTTGAAATGGATCCTCAACCTGGCCGTGTTAAAGAGTCGTTTGCCAACGAGTTGTTTGGAGTGATTGAAAGGTATATAGTACATTTTAGAAATATTCGACTTTTTTTCTTATGCAGTGTTGAGAGCAGCTGATGAATTTCGTCGGCACCAGGCTATCCAATTTGCGACTCGTCGATGAAGATGAAAAATCTGGAAGCGAGTTATCCAGAGCTCGCTTATGTCTTGCTCTTCTCCAGTGTAATTCGGTAACATTCTGCCATGCTATGAATAAGGATGGCAAACGAATCGCTAGCGCTAGTCGTTTGCTCAGTTCAGCTGCTGAGGAATCATTGACGTGGGTTTTGAACCACTTCTTTTTTTACTTTTAGAGTTAAGGTGGCGTCTTACTTAGTATTCTTAGTAAACATTAGGGTCTACTTAGGTCGACGAATTTTAAAGCAGTAGATTTGTATGTGTTGGACAACTAGAAGTACAGTATTGAAGTGTTCTTATTTCTTGTAAAGCTTAGATCCAAAATTACTGTACCCACAACTCTTGTGTCGTTAAAATTCGATTGCAGAAATAGTAATAGTTGCATTTTTCTGAAGAAATGAAGTAGAATTGTTCGGTGGTATGTGTTTAAGATAGTAGAATAGACTAGTTGTGGTTATTTTTATAGCACTTTCTGCGTAGTTAGGGAGAATACAATACTTACTTGAACTTGAACGGCCCGTCATCACTAGTTGTGCGAGTCCCAGCATAATCCCCATTTTTCGGAGATTTGCTGGTTAAGCCACTGTGGTTCTCTGGAATCCCGAGGACAGCCTGGCCAAAGTCTGCCCCAGGTCGCCACCACGACAGGCAGTCGCAGCCCTTGTGGATCAGACGGAGATTTACCACCATGCGACGTTGATACCAAGACGGTGGTGGATCCTGGTATTGGTATTGGTTTACTCTTAGCTAGGGTTCCTGATGGGAGCGCCGGACTCCTTCTCAGCTTGGGAGACCCTGCCGGGGGGACGAATCACCCCGCTGTACATCGCAGTCCGACACCCAGTAACACCTCCCAGCCACGATGAGGCGGTAAACCGCTGGGAGGAATACAATAACTATCTCGTAATTTTCAACTCGTAGATTTCTTTTTGAAGATTATTTTTAAACTCCTAGACTCACAAAGAACTTTCGAACATTGAATTCACTGATTTGACCTCATATTTATAACTCATAGAGGTATTATCTCTAGTGTGGCATTTCCGTCCAACCATTATCTCTGAACAGTAGACGTATTTGAAGCATTTAATTTATTAGAACCTGGAAAGCTGAGTGGTGGGGATCGTGCGATAGGAACAACGTAAAATTCTATACAGATAAACCCGTTTTTCTAAACGTCGCATATATAAGATTTGGGAAGGCAACGTAATGATCACAATAATACAGAATCACAATGCGAACCTGCCAAAGAGGTAACAACAGAGTATGTAAATCTTCTAAGGCGAGTAAAAAGGAAACCGGAAACATCAACGTGTGGTTGAACTAGTGTAGTTAATGGGAAGTTAAAAGTCTAGAAAAGAAAAACGTAGTAGAGTTGTGTAGTTGTACCATGATTCAGTGTTGAATGAAGAGCATACGGGCAAGATTTTTGTCACAGTCCAGTATAATCTGACTGTGTGACGTTGTGAGCACTGTAGAGTTCACGAATTGCTTTAAGCAGATTGTTGAACGGTTTCTCAACAAATGTCCTGCGGAAATAGTATTCATACGCAAATGGTTCGGTTGGCAATGGTTGCACCGACTCCATGAGTGTTTTCATGAATTGCCTAAACATTACTTGTTTGTCAAGGGCATTAGTATTTATAGTGTTTGTATGTTAATGCGTAATTAATAAGTTTTAATCTGTAGAATCAGATCGAAACTAGCTGAGAAGAACGCAGAGCAGAACCAGCCGTGGTGAAATGTGTAATACGTGAGCCCCTAGAAAGGGTGGTCGTCTTTCGTGGTTCGATCTCGCTAGGGGTCCAAGTTTTGCGAATGCCTCAGCACCGTTATGGTTTCACATCATACCCTACCGTGAAAAATTACAATAGGCACAAAATAAAAGGTTAACGTTCTGATCTGTTTTGAATCACTACGAGTGATTTGCAATGCTTAAACTGTAACTACGAACTTTTCCGACAGTACGCCATTTCGAAAAGATTAAAGGTTACTTTCTTTACCGTGATATGAATTCCCACTTCCCCATCATCCATTTAAAAAAGGCCGCTGATTTTTTGTTAATTGGAAATGGCCAATTCTAACATTCTCGAACAGCTGGGTAGTGTACTGGAAACATATTCGCATATTTGGGGTTCATGGTTGTTATTTTTAATCGAGAAGACGTTATGCAAAAGACGTATACACACTTGTCTCGTTCTTCTTCATCCATTTCACACCATACATCAGCTATAGTCTTTAGTATATGATTTTCAAGCATTGCGTCTAGCTGAAACGACTCTATTATGCTTGCGAAAAGTGAATTCATGTTGAGAAATTCGTAAACCTCCTCCTTTTCTCCAAATCGTTTCATAAGTAAGTCACGCATAACGATTACAGATCCCTGTTTGACGTTGTTCTCCACAGCGCTGATCAACGTTCCCGGCAGAAACTGAACTTGTTACAATTGTTTTCATGGAACGTGAACATCGCCGTGATGGGCAGATGATTACCTGTCTATCGGGTAATTCGACAGTCACAATTTCGTTTGTGTTCCAGCATATCAAAACGAGACGCATTGAGAAACGGCGTTCACGCCGGCTTCGATGTTTAGCAGAAACATCTTCTGTATGCAGTGTCTCGAGAAGTTCTACAATCATACCTTTTCCACCAATAGGGTATGGAGACGATTGCAGTAGGCACCTAAAGAAATTCGACTATGTCTTCAGAAAGTCGGTAGGAATTCTTG
Source organism: Angiostrongylus costaricensis (assembly GCA_900624975.1). Taxonomy (NCBI): domain Eukaryota; kingdom Metazoa; phylum Nematoda; class Chromadorea; order Rhabditida; family Metastrongylidae; genus Angiostrongylus; species Angiostrongylus costaricensis. The sequence goes on along the minus strand of UYYA01004554.1, from coordinate 49,428 downwards.
GAGTTGGTGTGGATTTTTGAAAGTAACCTCCGCATGAAGATTATATGAAACATGGGATTTTCCTGTTTTTCTTAACAAGCGGGAAATGTAACTATGATTTTATTAAACACTTGCTGTTACTACGACTTTGTTGAATAGCGGTTATGGATATCCATAAGCATCAACAGTGTGCTGGCTAATTTTGTTAGTACGTTAAACCTCTCATCAGAAGCAATCTTACCAGCTCTGTATGTGGTCTCGAATAAATCCGATGGTGTTATGAATGGTTTCCTCGACAAGTCGAAATTCTCCCAAAAGACGGTTGTATTCGGAGGCCGTATAACCAGCATTTTCGCACCATACAAGCATGAATATAAAGAACTAAAACGTTTCCAATAAGAGATGAAACTTGCAAAATACATGATCTGACTAACCTTGTTCATCGGCATTCGAGAAAAGAACAGAAATGTACCCTCATAAACGGAAATCTTAGTGATAACACGACGCTCTCGTCGTTTCCTGCATGATCGACAACGCCACTGAAATGGCGCTTTTGGGTTGTAGATTCGTAATCTCGTACTAAATGGCTCACCACGAATCCGTTCGCATGCTTTATTAAACTCATTAATTGCTCTTTCGGACAACTGTCGATCTTGCATTCCCTCGTATTCGGAATAATTCCGTATCGAGCGAGAAACTGAATGCTGAATCAGGGAATTCAATGAGATTTAAGGAACTCATTATTGAAATCCAATTATGAGGAACTATGAGGATCGACAAACCCGCACCCTACTCGGGAATCTCGGAATATCCTCTGAAGGAGGTCAGCGTCAAAGTCGATATCGAGAATTTCATCTGGCTCGGCAACTGCGATGCCGTCAAGAATTGTGAACTTGCCTCGCTCTGGTCGACTCCTGGAAACATTGGAATTTAGTACAGTACAACTGGACAACCTTCGGCCATCATATGAAAAACGTCTTTTATACCTAATTTACACTAAAACCATGGTTGATCGCCTCATCGTGCCTGGGAGTGTTCTTGGGTGTCGAACCGCAGTTTTGGCAGAGAGATCATCGGCACATCAAGTACGGCTATCAAGAGTGAACCAATGCCAGGAATTACCATCCTGGTCCATGGAGACCGGAGCACTTTTAGTGAAGACATGGTGAGCCACCGCCGTTGCCTCGAGATCCCAGAGAATGAAAATTTTGGCCAACTAGCAAATTGCTAGTCTAGTGGAAATTGTGCCGAGTTCACACTATTCTTGGCGAAGACTGGTCTTTCATGTACTCAAATATATGTAGGATACTACAGTCTAGAACATTTAAGTGGGCGCATCATTGTGAAAAAGTAGATGGTTTATCCCTCCCTTACATTCTGCAGCAGAATGTGATGCAGAAGGAACTATAAAAACAGTTGTGTTTGTATTATATCATTTGCTTCACATGTGGAATGTTTCGCCGCTGCAAGGGTGTCAAACTGTAGTACGAAGCAACGGTTTCCATCCAGAAGGTCGGTTATGAATCAACCAATGGAATCGTCCTACAATAAGCCTAGACGCAGGGTGACCAACCACTGGATCTCGGAACTATAAAAACAAACGGATGCCTGTGGTAATAGTTTGAAAAATATCTCGATATTTGGAAGAACTTGCTCAATTTCCTCTTCAATGCTCTCGTATGTCATGCGAGTACCAGCACTTCTTTCATTCGCTTCGTTTTCTTGCAACTATCATGCGCTATGGTGATATACGTCGTAAATCGTTTTGGATACGAGATTCTTACGTGTTTCCCTCAACTAAATCCAGGATTTCGTGGATCAGAGGGAAATTTGCAGCTTCGCTTGAACTCTCCCAAAACAGCGATTCCTGTGACGGCTGCAAATCCTTCTATTAGTTGATTGGTCGATTGTAGAAAATACAAGAAGCCAACCTCCCAACGGTTTACCGCCTAATCGTGGCTTGGAGGAGTTCTTGTGTGTCGGGCTGCGACGTACAGCGGAGAGATTCACCACCCGGCAGAGTCTCCTAAGCTGATAGGAAGTCCGGGGTTTCCATCAGGAAGCCTAGTTAAGAGTAAACCAATACTACAATCGACCACCGTCCTGGTATCAAACTAGTCGCATGGTGGCAAATCTCTCCCTGATCCATAAGGGCTGCGATTTCCTGTGGTGGTGACGACCTGGGGCAGACTTTGGCTAGGTTGACCTCGGGATTCCACGGAAACAATAACTAAGCCAGCAAAATGCCAAAAAATGCCGATTTTGCTGGGGTTCGCACAATCAGTGGTAACGGACCATCCAAGTATCCAAACATAAGAAGCCAAATCCCAACCAGCAATATGAGTTACTAAAAAGCACATTAAGAAGTCACAATGTTTTGTTGTTTAACTTTCATTTATTGCCCATCTTTTTCTTATAGTAGGGTACCATGTGAAATACAACCACATGGACGCTGAGGTATGAGCAAAACTTGCAGCACCAGGTGGGCTTCGAAGCCGTGATCACCCTTACTGGGGCTCACGTAAAAATTGAAAACAAAAGAACGACAGCAGTAAAACACGTAAAAAGTAAAACAGTAAACAAATGGCTGAGGAAGAGAAAAGCAAGGGTGTCAGCTGGTATGGTAAATAGCACATGAGCCTCCACCAAGAGTAATCACGGGTTCGAAGCCCAGCTGCTGGGTTGTGACTTCTAACCATATCTCAGCACCCTATGTGGTTGTACGATTAAGAAGTCTCCAAAAATCTAGAGAAGTTTTGAATCTATTAGGTTTTTAGTAAAATACTACTTTTACATTCCTTGGAAATTTATGGGGTCAACGCTTTTTTTTTACATTTCACGGAGGAGTTCATGGGACTTATTCGTTGAAATGCTCTGTATATCGACTTCACTTTGTAACTGCAATACACAATGAAGAACACCTTCGATTCGTCAGGATCTGCTTTGGTTCCCGCTTAATTCTCCTCGGTGGCGGTCCGCCGCCATTCTGTTCCTCGACATCTGCCGCCTCGTCACTACCGGATTCCGCCTTGAAAGCGTCGGTCTGATAGCACTGTGATGTCGTCCAATCAATACAATCAACAATGCTGAATGAAAAGACAAAAAGTTGTACCTCATCAACGATTTCTTCATCTTTCACGTCTGCTCTGTTCGCAATGAAGTTGGCGTTTTTCGTTTGAAACAACGATTCAAGAATGTCCATTGACCTTAGATAAGGAGAATAAAAAAAATTGGTTAAGATTTGAACGGAACTTCAAAAAATAATACGCAATAATAACAGCCGGAGAGGAGAACTCGAGGAGTTTTGAGGTCATGGTCTCACGCTGATCGGTTACTGATAAGGCGCATTGGCCGAGCGAAATGGATTCGTTGTTTACGTTGATGGTTGGGGATGACAACGGTTAAGATGAATATGCTCCCTTGAAAGTCAACGGTCTTGAAGAGTTAGGTTGAGAAAGAAGAGAATACCAAGGAGGTTCAATCACACGATATGTTCACTTTGTTAGTTCATGACAACACGTTTCGATAAGACATTACAATGCTGCGAATAAGTGGAACCCTAAGGCACCTCGAGGTAAAGGTCCCACAGTACGTGCCTGTGTATTTTTAGGCTACGTTACATGGTTTCTGTCATCACACTGGCATGCCAAATGTGTTTGGTCGAACATTTCTGTTTGCGCCGTGTTTTACAGTACTTTACGGAGCTGACATAAACATTGGTGAAATTATGAGCTGCTGAGGAACAAGGCCACAATGCAAATGATAGTACTATCAAGAAGATCAGTCAATGAACAAACAACAAACCTTGGACGGGGCTGGCGAGCCGTACAGCGACTAAGGTGATGGTCGTTATGGTGACAGCCGACTGGTGCGCCGGCGGCCGTGGCGGCGGGGGCGAGGTGGGTGCGGCGGCGCGCGCGGCCACTGGGCCCTGCGGCTATCGATCGCGCGCGGCCAGCGGACCATCGAAACTGGAATGCTCGACGGCGCCGCGACGCCGGCCGCGCGCTTGCGAGGTGTGACGGGGCGCCCGTTTGTGCTGGCGCGCAATTAGCGCAATGGGTGGGAGGCCTCCTCTGTTGTGGTTAGTAAGCTCCATAGAACGAGTAAGTATTAGCAAGTTGTCGTAGTGTTCAGAAAAGTACTTGCTGTCATACTGGAGCTAAGTTCCAAATGCGAACGATGCTTGTAAACTCATAAGTCCACCTCCTCGCATATTTGTGTTGCAGCCGTTAAAGCGTCATTGTCCATTAGTGAGCAGCTAGTTGTTCATTAACCTGGAATGGAAGAGATCTATCTGGTATAGACATTTTTTTATGACTCTACTTTCCGCTGTGTGATTGCTTTCATTGTCTGGGAAGAGGTAAATTTTATGACACATTGTGTTCTCATGAAACGATTCAGCTCGTACGTCGTATAACTTAAGCTAGAGATTAATTAGATTACAGTAGTGCTTGGATATTTGAAAAACTTCGGACCACTGGTGTCTGTGGTGGTGATCGAACCTTACGCTTTGAGAAGGATAACGTGTTCACTACCACGCTATACGTGTCCTTCGTTTAGCCTTTCTCTCAACCGTGTTTCATAGGCACTATCAGCGCAGGCGCATCGTCTAGGGATTTTTGTTTGGTGCTCTATAAATACTGTATAAATTTTGTTTTTTTAGGTTTCGTGGGATACATATTAACTGGAGGAATTGTTGAATTTATCATCCTATTACTAGCTTTTATAAAGTGAAATTCAGTGAGGAGCCCAGTGCGCCTCTACTCAAGTATCGAGAATTTTTTAGTTTAAAAGTAGTTAGGCTGTCTAAGCTGTCTACACCAAGGGTATTTATTCTAATGTAATTATATCTGGTAACTAGCGTCTATTCATTGTTGAAGTGGGTACTGCAACAGTTTTACTTTCTTACATTACTCTTCGTTAGGAATTTATCCCATACCACAAATGCTTGTTACAGTAACTTTGCCTTCGAGGTGACCAAGGAATGCTTGTCCCAGCAAAGGCTTCGTTCTTACGTGGACGCATTCACTTACCCGTCTTCTGGGCTGCAGATCGCGCTGGTTTGTGGTTCATATTCTTCCTGGTGATCTCAGCACCATGTGTTTGTTTGCAGGAATGGGAAAGGTTGGAGCTGAGTGAAGTTGGTGTGGTAGAGGTTCCGATCGTACTGTCACCGCCGCTCCAATCGGCTCTGTTCACACTTTCCAGCCGCTTTGGCGATGCTTCTGTCGCACACCTGCTGACTCGATCTGTTCGAAAACGACTCGCAACCCAAGTATGTCCCCGGTTAATTCTCCAGTTACTACTACTATCACCTGCTACCGTAGCAACAAAACCATCAAGGTTATCAGGCATGGAAAGTAGATTAAAACGTCGTTTCTTTGTATTGTTAGTTTTCTTTACCTCTTTTGTTTTACTGGCAGTTGACACTGACTAACCTAGATTGCTGAGCTTCTCGCTGCTACTATACAAGAAGTCATTGACAGAGCGGACAGTGTGCAACGAACCTGGATCCAGTTGCTGTTCGATTGTCTGGTCCTAAACACTATGTTCACTGATGAGAAGTATGCTTCCGTATTTTTTTATTCATTGCTTCAAAATGCATGTGGAAAAGGATAAAATTGCGAGAAATTCGTAAGTTATTTTTAGAAGAACTCTGTTGTGAACAGCTTTCTTGTCCTACCATTTGCTCATTCTGGGAATTTCCTCGTCAAGTGTCTTTAATTGAAGATATGGGTCACTCAAATACCACCAAAATTCGTAATCCACTGTGTTCTGTCTCCTTTTCACTTTAGTTGTTGTCGAGAGATTTGTCCGTTTCGCTAACGTCATTATTTATCAGTTTGGAGATTGAAAATTCACATAGATGTGCTTTCCGTTTCGGTTTTGAAATCAATTCCGGAAATATAACCATAATGATGCTTAGATATTTCCAAAACTCCGAGCCGTTGTTGTGTGTGGTGGAGATCGAACGCGCTATTACCCTTTTCGAGCTTTAACGCGTTCACCACCGTATCATGCGTATCCTTTGTTTCGCCTTCTCCATTCGGGGAGTTTGCTGACAGTCTCATCTATGGGGGATAAAACACTAGCATTTTTATTGGATAACGGTACAAGTCATTATATAAATTCACATTTATTCCAGCAGACTTTTATAAACCAATAGGATAGTAATAATATTCATGAACTTGGTTCCTCCATTTCCAGTGAAATTTCCTAGAAAGTAGAACTATTGCAGACGGAGGAGATAGTTATAAGAACTTTGCTGTCCACATCTATCACTTTTTCTCGCAGCATTATTCTCTAATTGCTCAGTGTTCCGATTTGAACTCTTAAGTTTGAGGAAATGGGGAAATCGTTTGAAATTCATAAAAAATCTGAAACAACTGGTCTTAGGTTATAGGTTCTTTCCACTTTACTAACTCTGGTTGGTGTTTCATTGAAACATGACTTGAGTTAGGTATTGTCCATCATGCCATAGTCATTAAGCACCATCATTAATACCAGATGAAAATGTGTTCAAATAGTTCAGGCTAAAAAATCTGATTCCACAAATAGAGAGCCGAATTGATCCGTTCGATCTAAGTCTCCTTTCCACGCATCTTAGAAAGAATGTGCGGCTGAGTATCTCCAAATCACTGGTGAGTTACTGGAAACTACGTTTTTTGATCATAATTTTTTGGATTCTAGGTCTTAATTTTCTAGCACTTGATATTTCCACATCTTTGTTTTGTGGAATAAATGTACGACTACTGCGTGGCTTTTAGACAGTCGCCTATAGTTCCGTCACACTATATTCTAGTAGTTTATATATTTATATATATGATGTACATATATATGTATACTTACGTACCTATGTATATACATACGTACCTATATATATACATACATATACACGTATATGTGTGTACATGTGTATATATATGTGCATACATATGTACATTCCTTTTACTCTTGTCAGTTCAAGTTCTTAACTCTTCAACGATCCAAAGATTATCGGCAGTTATTGAGAACCAACATCAGGCGCACTGAAAAGTAGAGAGTTTAAATTGTTTTCAACTTTATATAAGTGGTACTTGGTAAGTACTATTGTAAATGAGTTTTCAATCTTGCAGTAATTCTTATTGGTAATGAGCTTTCCTATCAAGTCATAACTTGTTTGAATGAATAGAATAATTGATCAGAGAAAGAATCAGTTCGGTAGTACATTATTAGTAGTGGTCGACTTGGTGGTGTTGGTCAACGCCTAGGATAATACTATTGTTTTTAATGGTAGTTAGGAAGTGGAAGTAAGGTCGTATTTAAGAGCTGTCCTGTTCTAATCATGAACTTGTCATAGTACTGTTTTTAATACATGTGCGACGACGCTGTTTTTCTTCACACGCGGTATGAGTCAGACCTGACTCGTAGTAGTCAGAGCCTTGACCTCACTTCATCAAGTACACTTCTTATTAGCAGCGGTTTCCTCATTCAATGCAGAAGACAATCGCCGTAGTACTCGTGTCCTTGTAATTACGGGTCGGAGAATTCCTAGAATCCCGTCCATCTGTGTTATTCGCTCCAACGCAAATATTTCAGTATCCTATTCATTTCAAATAATATATCTCCACAGATTTTAATACGACAAATTTGACTTTACTGAATAAAATAGCTCTGACGAAGAAGCTCTTAATGGCGAAAGAAATAACTGGAAAGGAAGTAAATATGCTGCATACCGGGACTTGTGTTGTAATGTAATGGGGTCGGCAATGCTCGTCTTCTAATTTCGCACGTTTCTTTGTCGACAAACAGCAACTTGAAATAGTTTTTCCAGCTGCTGTACTCATCTTTGCTCGTCGACTTCTCACATAACAAGGAAAGTCAAGATTCTGCACACCAATCACAGGTTTGTTTCAGTGATTAGGGTCAAGAATTATGAAAAAATCCTTTGCGGCCCTGCTCTGGTGTATGATTCATTTCGATCACGATTGACTTTGCCTTTTTGGTTTTCTGTCAGAGTTTGTGAAGTGAATGATTTAATTGAAATAATCTAACTTTCGACATAACTTTCTTTTTCATCTTTTCCACTACGAAATCTTTCCATCTCCTGTGAGAGCTTTTTTTTACTCCACCGTCATGAAAGCTCTCATGTACCAATAGATGTAGCTCGTGTCATACCTACACTCTTGCGCAAATATTTGTTTAATATCCTACTATGTCCTTCGATTCTTTTTTGTATTATGCATATATTTCTAATATCTGGTGTTGATTGTCTAGGATAGTCGAACAATTGTTGTTATCCCTTGAACATTCCATCGTACACTACATCACATAGTACCATTCTAGTCCTTATGAATGCTTTTACCATGCATTACCTAGAAGTGCAAGGTGATTTATCTGACTAGGACTTGTTGTCACTTAATCTCAAAGTTCTCAAATTCCCTCAGAATTTCAAACATTGATGTGCTCAAAATGTTGGTGTGTAAATTTGACTACACATCCATATTAAACATTCATCATTATCATGTTCCTTACTGTGACGCTGTATTTCACTATAGGTTGTGGATGTGACGCCTAAGTCCGACTATCCACCACGTATCTCTCTCATACCTCGACTGGGCCGTATGGTAAGTTATACAGAATTTTTGTAAGAGAGTTACCTTTGTATTCAACCTTCACACTGCCTACTTGAACTATGTTGTCTTGCAAGTGATTTATCAACTTTCACGCCGCTACCATAGTTGCGTTCAGTTCAACATATTCACGTGAAGGCCTAATTTTTTCACTCGGTGGTGTATCTTAACTCGGCGCATACGATCGATCATGCCACACTCTGAAAAAGTGGGTATAAAGTACGGTCTTTGGCGGGGTTAACAACCTAGTCCGGAATTTTCTTTTCGTGAATTATAAAGTGTGCAGAACAGCTTTTCTTGGTATACGCTTAGTACTAGATTTTTGACGGGGAAGCTGTCGTTTAATCACAAAAAGTGGAAAGAAAAACTTGCGGCAACTAGAAAACCAAGATGGTAATGTATTTCTTGACTTCCGTTTTTGATGTGCTTTCCCTAAAATAACCTAATTAATCGCTCCAGCCTGCGGATACTGTTACAAAACGCGTGGAGAGTACAAAATTACTACCTAACAAGCTGCTGGCTAACACGAATACTGCTGGTAAGTCGATTTTTTATCGGGTTAGGAGGGGAATTGTTATGTGACAATGGCCGTTTGGTTCGCGCAACCAAGGAAACAGTTTCCCTGGAGTGTATTGTTAGAAGGTTGGCATGTTGACAACAGATTTATATTTTTAATTTATGAAAGTAGCGTGAAGGGTGCCTCTGTTCCGCCGAGTGTATGGGCACTACATACTTCTTTGACTAAATAGTCGGAGACAATAGTGAATGGTTGTACCTGAATATTTGGATACTTGGTCAATTGAATAAGTCATGTTTACAAATCACGAATTATCATGCATCCCCTGGCACAATTTCTATTTCACTGGACTTGATGGTTGGATAATATTTTTTTTCCTAGGCGTTTCGAAAACCGTGCTACTGTTTAGATAAGTGGTCATCGCTGGCTTAAACTAGTTGATTACATTGTTGTTAAAACAAAAGTGTTTCGCGCCATTGATTTACTCCTAGCTTGCTTCGGATGGGAATGCAAAGTTGTCAGCTTGAGAAAACCTGTTGGGTACGAACCGGGCTAAAAAGCGCATTTTGGCATTTATGAACTTCCAACCATGACGATATGGTAAATTATTGAGCACTTTTAAGACCAGTGGCAAGTATATTTGGAATTTCTCTGTTTATTTCTCAGTTAGGTTTTTGTTAGCCTGCTGGCCATAATCATTATCAGTAACACACCAAGGAAGAATAGTCGATGAGACTTCATGCAATCTGTCGTGATAAAGTGGAACAACAAAAACTCTTCAATCACTGGAAAGAATTTTGCGAAGTATAAATTCTCATGCTATCCTGGATTGTTATTGCTAACACGAGGTTGATTAAAGGATTTATTCGGCTGACGGTTCTACGTCCTCTTCATCAGAGCCGATGATCCTAGTCTTCACAGTTGTTCGTCTTCCCGATGTGGGGTCTTTGTTTTCGTACTGAGACTGATTTTCTTCATTGGAGCACCGCTCGAATGAGACAAGCCTACACAACAGAGCTCTCCTATGCAGGACGATCGTTGTTGATAATAACTACTCGTTTAAAATAATTTGTTTTTCAACGGATAATCCATTCTGCATCAGTCGGTATTATGTTGGCTATCACATAGCGAGTAGCAAAACAAGCGTCCTCCATGCTATATAAAACAACGTTGCCGGGTGAGGATGTCTCATTCTAGCGGTGTTCCCTCCACTGGATTCAACTCGATGCGACAACACACCACATCGAAATGAAAAACAACTGTTAACCATCAACTTGGATCATCGACTCTGAGAAAGACGAAGATTTGGAAACGGTAGCACACCGATTACTGCAGGATAAATTATTCGTTGAAAAGCAAATTATTTTTAACGAATTAGTCATTATCAACAACAATCGTCCTGTATAGGAGAGTGTGATATGTGAGCTGGTCTCGTTCAACTAGTGCTCCACTTTAGAAAATCCGTCTCGGTGCGGCAACGGAGACGTCACAAAGAAAACCTATGATCCATCGGCTGGTATAATCGGCTCCGATGAAGACGAAGACGTTGAAACATTAGCCGAATAAACATCTTTGTCAACCTCATGTTAGCTTAACATTCCAATAAGGTATAAATTATTACTGCCGAGGTTAAATGAGGATGGACTGGAAGAACAAATCATTCTTAGTAACCTACTGTTTTCAAACATTTTTTAACCTTCCTTAAACGGCTTGAAATCACTAGTGCGCATTGATGGAACTTCACCTCTTAGTCCATTTTTCATTACACGACCCGTCTTTCATATGTACTTTGCGGACGCCAGCACTTCTCATATTCGATTTTTTTCTTCGCATCTATCATCAGCGAAGGTCTTACAACTTTTCTTGTGGGAATTCGGCTGCTGCTTCGGGGTTTTGATTTCATTTTAAATGTTGCTGAATGCTGGTCGAGTCAATTTTTACCGGAGTCCTGGGATAGCAGAGCCAGCGCCATCCCACTTCGATTGCAGAGAGTGATTTTTCCAGGACAGGTCCGGTATCAACCGACTCTGGGTGGCTGACTTGGACTTGATGAACCCCGAGGCACAGTATTCGTGATTGTCAGCATCACTACCACACTGTCCTCCAGCCCTCCCGTTTGGTCCATTTTAATTTTGTAAATGATCTTTACAAACTTCAGGAATGAAGACTACTGCTTCACTAAGTTCATTTGTGGACAAGATCTCGTCAAGCTGGTTTGGCGGCAGTTAGTGGACTTGTATGTCCAGAAACAAGTGAAAAGGAAATGTTTGTTGTGAATTATTTCGATCTAAGTTTGATGGTCGGGTTTTTCGGTGTTGGGTATTTTCCATGTAATTGTAATTAATATTCTACACATGAAATGAGTTGGAGATCCGAATCGCTTGATCCGGAACGACGTTTGCTGCTAAAACGCCGTAATTCTGTGATATTTAATTTACTGAAATGTATAAATGTATAATAAAACGGTGATTTCTTTGTAACTATTAAAGTGTATTTGATCTGCCCCGGGTAAAGAAAGCGGCCACATTATTTTACTATAGTGTCAGTACGAGAATCGAAACACCAATTGCCTGATGGAACGGTTGCATAGAGGGTTGTGTACTTTGGTTTCGTATTTACACTTGGAAGTATTATATTTGCTGGCAATTCGTTTAAGAATGAATTTAAAGGAAAAAGGAAACAGGATGACGAAAGTCGATGTCTATCCTGTTGTTGTAAAATTTTTGATAGTTCCTATCTTTTCTGCACATAACGGTCGATATTGACGTCCATACGAGGCGCAGAGAGTTGCACAGTAAAGATTTGTGTCGCTTTCTTTCAGGTGGTCTATTTTATAGCGCAGAACTTCTGGGACACTTTTTGTAATGGGATTCGTTATATAATTGAAAAGAGAGCATTTAGAGTTGGTTGAACAGAAAAGGCTTTTCCACCTTTAATGAGTTATAAAAAATGGTCTCTGCAAGAGACTGGGAAATTAGTACACACAGCCCCATGTTCAGAGCTCAGCAAGCTATATTTGGGTCTCAAATGCCAACAGTAAACAGTAAATCAAAAAAAAACCTCAACAGTAAAATAAGTGGGCCTCATTCCTGTGACACCAAAGGAGTCCGTGATACGACAGCGTTGGGTAGGACGAGCACAGAGAGATTTTTAAAAACTAAGGGCAATTTTAATCTGAGTAAATATCGAAGGGCTAAGATGACGATATACCTGCAATGTACGCACACTTGGGTTTGATTCCTCGATTTGGAACCTGGTCATACAGACAAGTGGGACAGGGTGCGACGTCATCGACCTGGCTGAGTCCAGAAGATATCGCCCATTCAATGCCATCTTTGACACCATAGAACTATTCGTCGGTACATGCGATATTAGACCAGTCTGCAGCGTTTTCGTCAATACTGGTTTAGCCATGAATATCGATTCATTCGAACAAGTAGCAACCCGAATCGGAAGTTTATGGTTGAAGAGGTGTAGAAGAGCACCGACTTTGACAGATTTTGTCATCTACGCACCGACAATAAGCCATAACGAAGACAAAGTTGATACGTTGTATATGAATTTGAAGAAGGGAACTTGCAAAACAAAAACGGAGAAAAATAGCAGCTGTAGACGAAGCTGCAGAGGGTGAGAAAAGGATTCGCAAAGCCCAGTAAAACTTCTTCAATTATAAAACCAAGATGATTGCATACCGACGTCCCAACTAAGCAGTTTTCAGCTTTCAGAAAGGTAACGCAAATTATTCACGATTACTGCTCGGATGTTCTCACTATTCCTGCTTCCCTGACATGAAATAAAAGAATGGACATGTCGTTGCACCGGTTTTCCCTTTCAAAATCTGTCTAAAAATCAAATGTCGGTTAACACCTGGTCCGGAGAGGATAAGCCCTAACACTTGAAGGACCTTCCGCTAGTCCTCATAAACACAAGAGCTTGGCTGTTTACACGTTAGCAGTCAGAATACAAGGTTGCTGTTTAGCGGAAAATCGGTAGGACTGTTATTGTTCAAGAGGGATGACCTCCACGATGTCGGCAACTATCGCCTAAATCTCCTTTCTCTCTGTCGTCTATGAACTCTTCATTTCGTTAATCCTAAAGGGGATTGTCAGAGCACTGGACAAAGGACAGCTATTTCAGCAAGGAGGGATCGAACGGATTCAATGCGATGGACCACATTCACGGGATAAAAAGACTCATTGAAATAGCGAGAGGGTTCATGAGATTGCTTTATCTCATTTTCATAGATTTTGAAGGTTTTGACTTAGCTGTGGTAGGAGCAATCATGGAAACTCTTTCGACCGCCGGTGTCCTTATACAGTATATAAAGATTCTTCGTGGGCTATATAGAAATTTCACAACCAAAATATCACTGCTCCATAACGATGTCAACATGAACGTAAAATTATGGGTTAACCGAGGCAGCACCATCGCTCCGAAATTATTTATTGCGTCCCACAAGAACGTCATGCGAGCATTGGAATGGAACAAAATAGTAGTGAAAATCGATGGTGAGCAATTACACCATCTTTGCTTTGCTGATGACATCACACCAAGCTTTAGAGAGGCGGAAGTAAGACTAGCCGACTTTGATAGCGCTTGAGGAAGGATTGGTCCATGACTAAATCTCACAGGAACGATGCTCATGAGAAGCACTTTGGTTTCGCATGTTCCATTCACGCTCAACGGAACGAATATCTTTGAATGCTCTAGCTACGTCTATACAGGTTGGGAAAGCAACATGATGAAAGACTTAGCTCCAGAGTTGAGCACTGGGAAGCGAGCAGCTTGAGGAGCTTTCAGGAGCATCAAGGATGTAGTGAGGAGAACAAGGAACATCCGACTCCGTGCCCACCTTTTCGACTCAACGGTACTTCCTGCCCTAACTGCGTCAGAAACCTGGTCGCTGCGTAAGCAGGATGAAACTCAGCGTTATTGAACGCGCGGTCGAAAGGACGTTGGTAGGAGTATGTCATATTACGCAAGTGAAAGAGAATATCCGAAGCTCCGATGTAGGTGAAAGATCAAAATTTAAAGACGCCATTCTATACGCCAAGCTGTCGAAGATAAGATGGGCCGTACTCGTAATGCGTATGAATAACAACCAGTGGAGTGGATAAGAGCCCTCAGTGGCTGGATTCCTCGGAATGTCAAGGGTACTCAGAGGACACCTACCAGATGGCCAGAGTTTTTCACGAAAATCGTGGAAGAAGGATATGATCCTCAACAGGTTTCTCAGGCGAGTAGAATCCACTTCCCTACTCTTGCACGGGATAGGAAGAAATGGAAGATTTACGGTCGCCCGCTCAAGTCGCTCGAGGATCAACGGGACCACAGGTGATACAAGTGACAAATGAATGCTTTACAAAAATCCTTTCTCCATTGAATTTATTGAGCTTGTTTCGCGGTAGTATGGCTTACAATTAACATTTCCGTTTTGATAGCTACGACGGATCATGGCCATTGTATCAACTGGGCGCGTATGGAAGTAAATAAAATGAATAAAGGATTAAGCTCTCGGAGTTGATCAATCCCTGTGAGATGTGCCATGCATTCGACTTCATTAAGCATCGTTTAGAGGTGATTGAATGCATATCTGGCCAAATCGAATAATGAATCGCAATAATGAATAATACAATGAATCGCGGTGGCCTATCGATATATCGAACCAGTACTGCTATCCTTCCAGACAGGTCTTCTACCAATTTACCGACCCAGGAAGGATGGAAGAGGGCGTCTGTGACCACTGTGCCACACGCGCCGCGTGTGAAAATGCCGACATATAAACAACATAAATTGCAGAACACTTCCAACTATACCAATGTGTTTGTGTGAATAAATATGGTAAGTAATAGTATATATGCCACAGTTTCCTACAGAACGATTGAGCAAAACGTCTCCTACAATCTAGTCATGTTCTCAGCCTCTCAAGTCTTTCATTTATCGAAAAAATTATCGTTTATTGTCGAAAGCCTACAGGTCAGGTATGCATTCCACCACCTCTAACGATGCTTGATGAGGTCGGGCGCATGGAGCATCCCTCAGGGATCCATTAACGCCGAGAGCTTTATCATTTATTTAATGGGCGAAGGTCAATTAGTAGTACTTCATCTTTAGACATGAAAACAGTGGCATAGTTTGATTCCAACCGTTGTCTCATTGGCAACCCTCTCATTTGTGCGACTTGCTTCCTGGGCCATCTAAAGATTGAGCCGTTCAGTGATGTTTAAGAGGGCCATGAGCTGCTGAACTGAGAAGCGATACATGATTTTGACAAGCATAAGATGGAACATGTTGGTAATTCAATTTTAAGTTGCGAGATAAATGCTTGCTTTAAACCTGCCACTTTTGCCTGTTTGACTCATTCTGCGTTCTATTTTTTCTACTGACTTTTAAATTCATTTTTAGATGATGAGCGATTAAGAGAAACGTCTTCAAAGTGTCTTTCCATTATGTCAACATCAAACTGATGAGGAATTGCTACTAACTCTCCGCGCTTGTCACCAACAGATAGCCTGATATTTATATGTTCTCACGACCTGCCCTTTTTGAGCTGGTGCGAGGTTAGCATAAGTTGTCATCGTCATTGTTGTTGTTTGACGGCTGACGTTTTGGCAATTTCTCCTTTCTCAGATCCGTGCTATTGCTAGTGGGCCTTGTCTGCGAGATGGTCCAATAGTTCTTGATTTTATGAGCTCTCGAACCAGTAACACACAACATTTTTGTGCTGCTCTGTGATTGGAACTAAACTTTCTCTCGCTATAGCGGTTTTAATTTTCAACTCATTTTAGGAATTTGAAGAGTCTCGTCCGGAAATTTGCGAAGATTGAAGTCTACTTCGCCGTTGTGATGCTACCGTCCAAAAAATGGTGGAAGGAAAGGAGGTAGTGGTAAGGCCTCCACCGTTTGTTTTTCGTTCTTATGTAACGTCTTTAGTCTACCTTTGTAACGGGGTCGATCTTGAAGTTTGTGCAAGCTACATCCACACTACGTACAATTTTTTAGAAGTGCATTGCGCTGTTGAAAAACATGGATCCAATTCTGATAGTGATCGAGCGCCGTCAGAGAGCGCCATTTCTCATAACGCGGTGATCCTTAACTTTTCTGACATTTTATCGACTCGGCTGTTGTCACTTTGTGCTTCTTCCTTTTATTAAAGTTGATTTATACGATAAAGATGGTGATTGATTAAGGTACGGTGTACCTAATCCCTTTTAAAGCGTGCGATCTACCCATTTCGCCAACGTTTTCGTCTTCGCCCAGAAATCTTAAACATCAGCTCGTTAAACTCTTGAGGCGTACTGGATATATTCTAAAAATCGAAAAATGAACCAAAAGGACAAGGGTAATGCTTGTAACCACGCGTGACCTCGTTCCATAACTGAGGCTAATTTTTGAACTCGGTGAGCCACATTCCTCACCCGTGTAAAAATATCGGCGATTGATATCCACCAAATAACTTACAAAGAAGAAAACTTTTTATCTGGAAGCCCAGCTAAAAGCGAACCGATACCAATACCAGGAATCACCGCCATCCTTATATCAAACTAGTCGCATGTTAGCAAATCTTACCTGATTCACAAGAGCGGCGACTGCTTGGGCTGGTGACGGCCTGAGGAAGGCTTCAGATAGACTGATCTCAGGACTCCAGGCAACCATGATGGCTTAACCAGCAACATTTCGACCACAGGATCCCGCACACTATGCGCGGTGGAGACTGCTTCTTACTGTGCGCCTATAACACCAGAACGGTCCCTTCACACGCCGATTTCACACTCTTTCTGAGACCTCCGATCGCATTAAATTCCATGTGATCGCCATAGAAAAGAAAAAAAGTAGGAAGACCGAAATATGCCATTTAGATGAAGGGGCTCTTGTAATTCATGAAGGGAAATTTTCGTTACCGTATTCCGTTTCCGTGTTTAAAAGAAGCTGTTTATTAGGCGGATGAAAATTTATGTATAGTTTTATCTGACGAGGTCATGAAGGGAATGGATTGCGTGTCATTCGATTTTTTTTTTAAATTTTTAAGCTTTGGAGACGCCGAATCCGCAGAAGCCTAAGCTAGAACTGAATAAATCTTGTTGTTAACAACCTCGTGTTTGCTCATCGAGAACACAGTAATTACTGACCAATGCCGAGGTTAGAATAAGGTCGGTCTTGGAATTAATCAGGCCGCAGTTTGAGTGCTAGCGACTTCTTTTTTCTATTTTGAAGTGAACACAAATAAATGGTGAAACCAGAACTAGTTTGAATTAATAAAGTAGGTTTTGCGATTCAAAGTGGTTTGGTATAAAAGGATAAAGGATACAGCTCTAGGCGTTGATCAATCCCTGAGGGATACGCCATGCATTCGACTTCATTGAGCATCATTTGGAGGTGATTGAATGCTTAGCTGGACTTTACAATCACTCGAAGCGACCTGCCTATGTTTGGAGTGAATAGTGCTATCCTCCCAGAGAATTCTGGTACGAATTTGCCGATCCCGGAGGAATGGAGGGTTTGATAGGCCCTAGGTGTAGGATCGATTCCATGTGCGTGTTGCAGGGCGCCTCCGACCACTGCGCCACACGCGGTTTGTCATATAGAAATAGGTACTTAAATGGTTCTTGTTCACACATGACTGTAATGAGCTTCTCTATTTACATTCGGCTACGTTTCACTTGCATAACCTATGCTAAAAATAAGTTTGAGAACTAGTCTAATTCAACTTCAGCTTCTTGAACTTCTATTTTCTTCTATGGTACACTCGGATGAGTCGCTTTCTTATCTCATGTGCTGGCCCAGTACTTTCTCCGTTCGCTTCGTTGCTTCACAATCATCACCCGTGGAGGTGAGCAGGTTGGTGTGTAGGTTCAGCTACGACTTCATGATTTCTTGTCTTCTTTTATCAATGACATTTTCAATACTGGTTGAGTGTATTTCACTACGTAGCCACGTCAGGGCGTTCTCAGGCTTTTATCACACACAGTGATGGTCACTAAGAATTAGCGGTGGGCATGCAACCTTACGAGTAGAATTATCTCAGGACGGTATCGATGCCGCCGATCAATCGTCGAGGACAATGTAACAATTCAAACGAAACAAAAAAAAGGTAAACGTAGTCATATGAACTTTATTCTGAAATATGTAACAAAGTTTAACGTAACAAATACTGCAGTTATTCTTATAACAACCTAATATCTGATAAAACGAGTGTAGACATGTTTTTATAAAGAGGACTGCACTTTACTCACACAGAATTCCTTCATGGAATCCATGGATCCGCCTCAGTTTAGGATACTTGGATAGTCTAGAAGAGAATGGGTTTATTGCTCCGGAAATGCATAGTAGTGGGTGGCCCGTTTTTTGTGAAGTAAGTGAATCCTTTAGTCGGACTGTTTTATACTGATTACGTCATAGTGGAGGAGGTTGGTTAGTTAGATCAGCATAGATTGAGAGGACACGTGAGACGGTCGGTCTCGAGAGTTACGGAAAAGGTACAAAATGCGATGTAAGATATGATCATTATCACGCCGAATATTTTGTTCATTCTCCAGTGTGAGACGAACGTGGAGAAGACAAGCACGACCAGCATCACGAACAACATTCCCACTGAGCACAACAGACCTTTGCTGAAACATATAAGTCTTCAAGAATTACTGAACAGTACTCGAAATTCTGCTCTGGAATGATCAACCTTCTTGTAACGCCGCTTTATGATAATCTTCTTCAGTTCCACAAAGCCAGAGTTCAAGGGTGGAATAAATTTTAAAAAACTCTGAGTAAATGCTTACAATTGTACTGTCGGAGTATAATTGTATCAACTTTTTATTTGCTGCGTATTACAACTTTTTATGGTAAGGTATATGCGAAATACAATCACAATGGTGCTAAGATATTTGCAAAACTCCAGACCGCATGTGTCTATGGTGGCGAACGAACGCGCTATTACCTTTTCCGGGGAGTAACGCGTTCATCACCGCCCATGCGGGCTTTCATTTTGCCTGTCTCTCATTGATCTTGATCCCATTGATCCGGTTGAAGGGTGATTGCTGATGGCACTGATCGATAGAACAACTAGCTGAGAGATACGCAAAGCTAAGGACCCACATGGTGTGGTGGTGAACGCGTTATCCCGCGGAAAGGGTAATAGCGTGTTCGTTCCCCACCACAGACACCTGCGGTCCGGAGTTCTGCAAGTATCTCAGGGCCATTGTGGTTATAATTGAATATTTCAATCTAATGAATGTATATTTCAAAGCGAAAAAGACAGGAGGAATCAATATTTCTTTTCTCAATTCCCAACTTTTCTTCTACATTCTTATGCTATAACCAGCAGTCTCTAAATACTAAAGTGGTTTGCATATTCACCAAGTCAACGGTGGAAAATGTCAGATGTCTGTATTCATCAAAACAGTCAAAATTTAAGAACCACTTGTGTGGGCCGCAAGATTTCCGAAAGAGCTTGCTTCCCAAGGTCCAGTGTTTTCCTGACAAGCCAAACTGCGACAGTGGTAACCACAATGGTGTTGAGACATGAGCAAACTCAGAACACTAGGTGGACTTCTAGCCCGCGATTGTACTTCCCGTGGGCGACGTGTTATCCACTGCACCACCGAGGCCCTTGCTTAAACTCTCTGTCAGCCAGTTTTTTATCCTAACGATGATATCACCGGTCACCGAGTTTTGTTCACATCTCAGGATCACTATAATTGCATTTCACACAATACCCTGCCGTAAAAAATTAAAAGGCAGCAGATAAAAGTTAGATATCATGATTTTGACTGCAGCTTCGAATTAGCTGGGTTCAATAGCGATTTGTACTCTCAGAACCATTCCTATTGACGGATAATTGCTGATAGGGTAAAGAAAAACAATGAGAGAAAGACAAAACAAGGGCCTCAGTGGTGCAATGGAGAACACGTGAACCTCCGGAAAGGGTAATAGCGAGTCCTAAGCTTAACTGGGGTTCTGAGTTTTGCCCATATCTCAGCATCATTGTGATTGTATTTCACATAATACGCTGCCATGAAGAAAAATGAAGGTCAGTAAATAAAAGGTTCTGGTTACAACGGCGAACTTCAGTGAAGTCGCAAATCAGCCGGATCCTTGAGTTCTGTCTATCCAAGAAAAATCGCACCGTCTTGTTTTTTACTTTATTACTACTGCGTTCTTTTTCGGTTTAAATAAATAGAAAATACAACAAGCATATAGATTTCATTAGGGTTCGTTGTCTATGTAAATGCTAAGATGCTGTTCAAAATAGCTCTAGCCCAGAAATTCCTGCATTCTCGAAATCACATTTCGTAATAACAAAGTTACTTTGTCATATAACAAAATAAAGGGTAAAGCTCTCGGCGTTGATCAATCCCTTAGGGATGCGCCATGCATTCGACTTCACTAAGCATCGTCTGGAGGTAACTGAATGCTTATCTGGCCTTTACAATGACTCGCGGTGCTCTACCGATGTGTGCCGACCCCGGATGGATAGAAGGCTTGGTGGGCCATGGGCGCGGGAATCGATTCTAAGTGTGGGTTGCAGGGCGCCTCCGACCACTGCGCCACACGCATCCTATTTCATATGTGCCCGTTTAATTTTCTTAGTTCTTGTAACCCTTTCTTTTCATCCTACCTCTCCTTACACCACTCGGAATGAGTTTTCTCATCGGAGTAGGAAAACTGCGTTTGATCGGCGGACTGAATAGCGGTTTTCGAGCCTTCTCAGCTGATGTCAGCGAAGTCGTCGGATCGGCCGAGTCCTGAATCTGTCTCCCAATGCGGTCACTTGAGCGTCTCTTCCTCGTCGTGATGGTCACATCCATTTGAGAATCAGATCCTATTTGACCAGCTCCTCCACCAGCTCATACTTGACATTCGGCGAGACATCTCCGCTTTAAACGCTTTCATTTTGCTAAAAGAAAGTTCAGCGATGAATTGGAAGAGCTTTTCTATGCAAAGACTCTAATAAATTATTGTAAACATTGACATGAGCATAAATGAAAGGGATTTTCAACCATATTTCAAACCAGTCGATATATAATCTTGTCCTTTGCAATATTCCTTCTTCTGCCAGCATCCTCCACTTTTGAGAATTGATGAGTACGGCTAGAGGCCTTCTTGTTTGTGAATCGCCCCCTAATGAATGACGGCTTTCTCCTTGAAATTGCTTTTCTACCTTTATCGCCCCTATTCTCATAGGCAATTCTAAGTGAATTCTCTGGTTCTCGCCGGATTTCGTGTTTCTTTCCTCTTCCCATCTCTGGAATTAGGGTTTCCGATCGGCTTCTCATGTTGAAGCAGTTTGTGCCGCCGTTTCTCATCGTTGTCTCTGAGAACATCCTGCCAGTCTACGACCGCCATCAGCATTCACCTGGGACAGCGCTGAGCAAGATGGCGATGCTTTTGTTTACCAGTCACTGATTCGTCTGATACTCACTTCCGCCAAAAGTAGTAAAGCCGCTCTCTCTCATGGTCCACGCAGACCATGCACTGGAAATTTGTGTGCTGCAGCAATGAACTAAAGGCAAATGCCGCAGTTGCAGCAAAACGAAGGAGATGGTACAGGTCACTGATTGCTGCAAATGGAGCATTCGTTTCCATAACTGCGCTGCTTAACTGAAATTCGTCTTTAATACCATTTTAGACTACTCAATGACAAGTGGGCGGGTGGAGCCAGTGACTGTGGGCGCCTCATAATACACACAAGGTCAGTCGTTGCTTCGACCTCGGAGATCTGACTCTCATCCCCACGATGTCAAGAAATCAGCATCGAATCGCGTGTGAGGACAAAGATAATAACTAGGTATGAAATACAACCATAAGGATGGTGAAATGTGAGCAAAATTTAGAACCTCAGTTGCGTTTCCAACCAGCCGATTATCTTTACCAAGGGCTCACGTGTTATACACTGGACAAATCAAGGGCGTTGCCTTATCTTCCTCTCACCCATGTTTCTACTCTATCAATACTTTCAGCAATCACCTGTCAACGGAGAAGGACTGGGTGACACAAGTCGGCGTTAAACTCAGTTAAGCTGAAGCTGTAGTCAAGATCACAATGTTTTAACTTTCTACTTATTGGCTATCGATTTTTCATGATAGGGTATGATGTGAAGTACAACCTAGGCTTTTTCATGTATCGACGGCTCGAGTTTTGCTTATATCTCGTCATCTTTGTGGTTATACTTCATATCGTACCCTGCAAAAATGAATAGGCAGTAAACGAAATGTTGAAACTAACGTGATATACCGGTAAGCCCTCGCAGGTCATCGTGCTAGCCAACCATAAATTCAGTCACTTCTCCTAATAAAATTCAAAAGACCGAGTTTCTATAAACCTCAGCATAAATAGCTGATGTCTTTTTGAGCAGATGTGCGGTTGGTATAGGTTTTTGTTGTTGTTGTTGTTGTTAGTCAGTGGCTGACGTTGAGACGATTTTGCCTTCCTCAGAGCCGTGCTGCTACGAGTGGGACTCTCCTGTGGGGTTCAGATCAGTTTATAAGATCGAATAAATAAATACATCTTTGAGGAATCAATCAACGCCGAAGACCTTGTCCTTGATCCTTTTATCAGTGAGAACTATGTAGGTTTTTGTAGTGAAGTTAAACGTGCAACGACTAAGAACTAAGGCGAACACATGAATTTAGTACTCTTCATTGTTTTGAGTTGTCATCTGTCAATCTGGGAGAAAATGAAACCCATATGAGAATGCTCTTGTCCGACTTCGACCATAAGGTTTTGAACTTTCATTAAAATGTTCAACTATCCCTATATCCTCTTTGATTATTAAGCTAACACAAGATTCATAAAAGAGTTTATTCGGCTAACTTTTCGACTTCTTCGTCTTCTCAAAGCCGGATTGATTCGAGTCGGTTGCTCACTCCTGGTCCTCATCGCGATCTGGGCGTTCGTTGTCGCCCCGGTTGAGTCCAATGAAGGGAAGCATTGTTCGGATAAAGTATCCTCGTTCAGCGGGATCCTTTCATTCAGGTCGGTTGCTGATCCATCGCCGCCCGATATCTTCCAACCTATCAGTTGATCAGTGGGGGCAATGTATTCTGCAGAGATCGGTGCTATATATTACCTCGCACATGGTGTGGTAATAGTTCTAAAATCGACTGGACAGTGGACTCGAATCAATCCGGCTCAAGAGAAAACGACGTCGAAATGCTAGCCGAATAAAAATTTAAACTAATATCGTGTTGGCTTAATAGTCTAAGGAAATATTGAGTATTCTGTCGCCCATGTTTTTACTTTATCAGTGATTTCAGTAATCTATGTAGAGGTTGGATGAAGGTAGGCGTTCATAAGCATCTCCATAATTCTTTTTCCTGAATGAAGCTTTGTGGTTGAAGTGTCTCTCAAGGAGAACTAAGCCGGTATCGTCAAAGTCGACAAATCGCATTTTTTGAACGACAGCGAAAGCTTTCATCTAATGAGAACGCATAATCGATTATTGTCATCTGTTTATCACAGTGGACATCCGGAAATTCCACATCGAGTGCCTACTTTCTTTAATAGTAAGGCGAATAATAAAGAGATCTCTACGAGGGAGAAAATGGTTGGAAACGTTCGTTTCATTATTCCTGAATTTGGAAATGGTTAATTCCATATTCCACTTGAAATCGCATAGATTTTCTAGAGGTTCCCAGTATAGACAACGCTGACAGGTTCTTCAACTTCTAACAGATACTTCGCTCAAATTCCGTTACTCCACAAATCGGTGAGGAACAGTTTCAGCAGGCTAAAGCTCATTCAGTTGGTCATTCAGGAAAGGACAATAAGATCATAGGTATTGAAATAATGAATAGCCGTGTCGATTCGTCAAAGAGACAAATGCAACTCGAGCTTATGCATCCACTTCCAGGCAACATCGCACAAGAAAGTCGTCATTCAGCACTTCGTGGACAACTTTCTTATCATCTGACTGGTCCACACAACATTTTCTACATGTATTACTATGAGTGCAGATTCGCATGCAGTTACTATGTAACTGACATTTACTTCTTTGAAGGAGGTTCTCCCATTAGCGATAATAACAATAAATGATATAGTAAGCAGCCTATTACCTATTCTGGAATTGGTCATTGAGAACCTAGAACAGAAGCAGCAAAATACTTTATTAGCTCCGCCTACCAGATCCGCTCGATAGAAATAAACAGTGTGTTTCCCTTCTAGAGCCTTAGTAAAGAAGTGAACCATCACTTCAGTGATCCTCCTTTCCTGATTGACATCTTCTTGAATTCACTAGGCCCGCGTTGGTCGTGCAGACAATATGATTTGTGACATTTTTACGTAACTGGAAAATTTTCGGACCTCCGTTATCGACGTAGCTCGCTGCTCCAAATTCCCCATTTCAGGCACTCGACTAATACTGGATACTTCTAGGATCCCTCTCTAGATAACGAAGAACGCTTATCAATTTTACTCGAGTAGCGTCCTGATTTTTGAGCCGTCCATCATCTAGAGGAAAATTACGGAATTTTAAAGGTGGACACAGTGCCGAGTGCTTTTTGTCCTCATCATTACGTCTTCAATCCCATTATGAGTGCCCGAATTCACTTGTTCTTTACCGTTTGTTGAAATTATCATTAGTGTTGATTTCCAGACTCATATCCTCGCAGTTGAAGCATTCCGAGATATTATTTCCCTTGAACATAAGTAGGGCTTCAAGGACAAGCCTGTTTTCCACAACATCATTCTGCAGATACAACCGAAGATTGATCTTTCCATACCGGCTTCATGCGAAGACGGCCAGCATTTGTTGAACTAAGATAATTCCCGATGTTATGAAAACAATGTAATCAGCAAATCAAAGATGCAATAGCTGGCAGCTGTCGACAACGTTATTCGATCCGTGTGATGTTCTTAAGAATGGTGGTGAATAGTTGTGGGGATATGGTGTCAACTTATTTGACTTCCGTGGCTCTTTCGCTTCAGCTGGATCGGAAGCCTTGTTAAACTTCGTGGAAGCTATCTAGTAGCATCTGGAATTCTGGGGATATTTCAGTGAATTTCAAACTGCATATAGGTTGTCCATTGTACTGAGCCGTTTACGAGACCGTGTTATGGTTATCTGTTGCACTGCAATTGTCAACATCGTTCAAGATGATTGAAGACAAACGCATTGTAGAAGTTAAACAGTAAGTGGGAATTGGACGATATTCTGCGAATCACCATATTTATGCAACAACAACACCCTGCAGCTCATTTGTTGTTTGGACACTTTCCATTGGAACGGGTAGAGAATCCAAGGTGGTGCATTTTTGAATGGTAACAGGTTCTTCAATAGCCGAATCTGACCCTAGAGGAGCTGCATGATGTCACGATTTTTCATTGGTAAGATAAGCATAGTCGAATAGTGAAGCAAAAGAGAACTGAGTGATATATCCATTCCATATCAAATCGAATTAGAGGTGGATGTAGTTTTAGAAGAAATCAGAACAGAAGTCGTGAGCGAATTTCTGAACTATCTCTGTGACGGCAGAAATGCCATCTTGCTACTACAAATGGTCAGGATTGAAGCACGTCTCAGACAATCATTCTAGCATCTGTACTTGGATACTTGGATGGGCCGTCTTCACTGGTGGTGCGAGCAGCAGCATAATTTCTATTTTTCGGCATTTTGCTGGCCTAACCATTGTGTTTCTGTGGAGTTCCGAGGTTAGCCTAGCCAAAGTCTGCCCCAGGTCGTCACCACCATAGGTAATCGCCGCCCTTGCGGATGATCAGAGTGAGATTTGCCACCGTGCGACTCTTTTGATACCAGGACACAGATGGATCTTGGTATGCGTTTATTCTTGGTTGTGCTTCCTGACGGAAACGTCGGACTCCTTCTCGGCTTGGGAGACCCTGCTGAGGGATGGATCCCCCGCTGTACATCGCAGTCTGACACCTTCTAGGATCTGTAGTATCAATAAATATTGCTATATCTCTGCTTAAAGTCAGCGTTTATTGTTTCCACACAGAGCTCCTGAATGCGCCTTCCTTAGCTCGTAGGTCGTACAACCTCATGCTGACCATGTCAGATCAAGGGTTTTAGGAGATAATCGGTCTTTCTGTCATGCAAATCCAGGTTTTCTTTGCATTATCATGAACATTATGGGTAACTTGATCTTATCTCATTATGATATCGGCATCTCTACAAAATTCGCCCAAAGAAGGAAAAAATTCCAATTTTTGGCGAAGTTTAACAACAAAGGAAATGTTTTCAAATTAATGGAAAGGAAAAGTACCTGCATGTCGGTAAGAGAGAAAGCCAAATATGACGTCCTGCCTGGACCAGGAATGTGTTATCCTCTGCAGACGATGTGTTTGACTCCGCAGTGATGAAGACGAAAATCACACTGACGCACGTCAGCGCGACGAAGAAACGAACGCTTCGTGTCAGCACCGAACTCATCCCGTCATCTGCGAAAGGGTTATACGTATATTTATATGTATAAATATACATATATATATATATAGTGGTCATATATTTATTTGTGAACATCACACATTCGCAGAGAAAGAGCTCGCGAATAACGCGGTTAACACAATAATTAATTTCCGTAAATAAAAGAGAATGTGACGCTGGGGCATGCAATAAATAATAAAAAGGATAAAATAAAGTTCTCGGCGTTGATCAATCCCTGAGGGATGCGCCATGCATTCGACTTCATTAAGCATCGTTTAGAGGTGATTGAACGCATATCTGACATTTACAATGACTCGCAGTGGCCTTCCGATGTATCGAGCCAGCGCTGCTATCCTTCCAGACAAGTCTGATACCAATTTGCCGACCCTGGAGGGATGGAGGACTTGGTGAGCCACGGGCGCAAAGATCGATTTCCTCTGTGTGTTGCAGGGCGCCTCCAACCACTGCGCCACACACGCAATAAATAATAACAAATAACAAATAAAAAAGTGATTGAACGAATACATAAAGGTTATAGTAGCAAACATAAACTAGAAACTAATTTTAAAATCGGTAAAAATAGGAGTAGAGGTAGACGAACAAGTGATATTTTCTACATCATCATCCATTCAATCTCGCCATAGTTGATTAGCACCTCGATTTACTGGTAAGCTTAAATGCTTCTCGTGGCTAATTTTTCGGTCCCATCGCCTTCTTCTGAACCACAGTGATTCGAAATGAGTCTTCGCAATAGCCGTTCCTTGTAGTGCAAGTCCTCCTTATCGCGTTGAGTGGAGTGGAGCACAACATGAATGTAGCGGTCTCATCCAGCACTACCCTATTATTTTCCGTGCAGAAATCTTTGTTTTCATGGTAATATTTCATCCTATAACAATCGGTTGGAATGTAATAAAACAGTAGTTTGGAGTGAAGGCGTTATGTAACAGCTCTATTGCGAGAACCACTCAGAACTTGCGGTAGGTTTGAAGCGAACGCCACCAATGAGGAACATGCTCAAGCGGTTCGACGAGGGTGATACTAGATAATACCGTCTGTGAATGTCTTATTCGATCTTATCGACCAGCCATACTTGACAAAAACTTTTCGCGCCTATATCTAAGCTTCAACGATACTCGGTCTCAAGTATGAACAGCTCGGAAAGGCCATATTGCTTCACTCACGTTGCCATCAACCGACACCTCAAATCGATAGGTCACCACGAAGTGAAATCTTGTTGAGTGTCTCATACGTACTGATCGGAAAACCGCGAAGCCTTGAGCTTCTCCAACAGTTCATGAGTTCACTAAGAACCTGATTGCACTATCGCAAGCGCTCATGCTATCCATCCTCCTCTGTGACATGCAAGTGCTGCTTTTCCGAAAAATACTTGGACGGAACCAAATGATCATCACCATCTCTAGCACAGAAAGCTTCCGTAGGCTTAAAGACTTCGTGAAGGGAAAGCTATCGATAGAACTCGGAGTTCGGTTTCTGCACAACAACACTTGACCTCACATCGCAAAATTGCCTGCCAAGAAATCGATGCAGTTGGATTAGATTTCCACAGCTTCACCACGTACAGAAAGACACATCGTTTTCGGACAATCACTTGTTTCTATCCTGAAGTTGAAAAACTAAGACACCTTTGGAAACATGGTTGCAACGTTCTTCGATTTGCACCCATTGCCTAACCGGTGCAAAGGGGTCCAGGAAGTAAATAGAAATTTCCCACTATCTTTGCATATCACGATCAATAGTTATTGTTTAAAACTATGTGCTAAACAAATAGAAGGATGATTGGTGGCCATGGGAGGCTCTTAACGGTGCGACTGAGGCGGAGATCGAAAATATTCCCAAGAACAGAAGATGGTGCCTCTTTGACACTTCAATGGTATCTGGGTTTTGTCATGGATCTGATAACCGCCTTCACCTTGCTAAGACTTGATTCAGCATGAACTGGAAAAGAACTCCTGTCGTCGCTCAGAAAAAATGAAACAAGTCGCCTATGACGAGGATATTCCCAATAAAATCCTCTCCAAATGTGACTAGAAGATAAAGGAAGACTTAACCAAGGACAGGGCTTTCTATCGAAGGACTTAGAACACGGCCAAAGCCGACTCGGTTCCTCAAACAAGAAGCTCAGACCACATCTCCATCACCACTAAAGAGTTCCTCGAAGAGAGAAGGAAAGTGAAGCTGGATCCAGCTGCAACATATCTAACACGGCTGCTAATAAATCCCAGCTGTAGAAAATCTTTGCAGGAGAATTTACGTCGGTACCGGCAAAAGAAGTTATTGGGAGAAGCTCAAAAATGGTCTTTGCTGAAGAAATGGCGCCCCGATCGTTGCGGCTATAGTGCTCAGCTATCCAGCCATGATATGGAGTTGATAACGGAAAAATTCTATACCAGTTTTTTCCGCTGCACAATCCTCGTCTTGGACTCTGGAAACCCTTCCAGGAAAAAAGACCGACCGGTATTCCATTCTGTCAAATTCAAGTTGCTATGGAAAACACGAACAGAGGCACAGGTCTAGGACCCCAATAATATCATAGCAGACTTTTTTTTGAGTTGGGAGCCATAAATTCTACGTATTTTTCCCAAACCATATGACATTTTACCTCCAAAACTAGAAAATTCCATACCAGTGGAAGACGTCACGCACGGTCATCCTACCCTAGAAGGGTGGCAGAAGCAATCATCGCAACTACTATCCAGTATGCTTGTTGAGTGTAATCTACAAACTGTCCACGAAGATTATCCTTTTGCGCGTATCAGGCCTTCGATGAGGCGCAACTAGTTGAGCAAGCAGGATTCCGACCGGGATTCTGCTCCACGGACCACATCTAACCGTGTCCAAAGTCACGGAATTTATCAGGAATACAATCTGCCCTTTTCCTAGTCTTTATCGACTACGACAAAGTGTTTGAAAACGTCGAAAGTGGTCGTCGATCAAGGAGTGGGACTGTTGTATGTGAAAACTAGCCCACTGCTATCGGTACTGCATCACAAAAATGCAGCTTGTCCATCGACCCCTTACCATGCTTAGAGGAAAAAGTGTTCAAGCAGGCGACACAATATCACCAAAGCTGTTTACTGCCGCACTGCAGTAGATAATGAAGCAACTAGATTGAGATGGGAGGGGAATACTCATCGATGGAAAATTCCTATCAAATCTTCGTTTCGCTGAAGACATTGTCATCTTTTCAGGAAATACCAACGAAGCAGATTGAATGCTGAATGAGCTTAACGAAGCGGGAAGAAAGATTGGACTACGCATAAATAGAATGAAGACCCAGTTCATGAAGAACACATGCTGCGAGGGTGAACAGATCAAACTGAATGGTCATATGATTAAAGAGACCACCTTCCTTGCACCTCGGACGTCAACAAACAGAAAACAGCGTGGATGAGAAATTATAGCGAAGTGAGAGTGCAGGATAGACCGCATTCGAGCATCTCTAGGAAGGCACCGACCAGCAGGCCGATCCAACACTCTGCACGCTCACCTTTTCAATTCAACAGTCCCCCCCCTCCCCCCAACGCTTTGTTATTTAGCAGAAACGTGGACGGATACTTCAAGTACGTCAAGAAATCTGCACACCGTCCACAGATCACCTGAACAATGTCTTCTGAATATCTCATCTTCGGGACCCAGGAGAACACACATCGACAACGAAGCGGGTCAGTCAGATGATAACAACAAATAAGAGATGGACGAAAAAACAAGTTGAGTGGACGCAGATAGGAGCGATTTTAGAACTACGTAGGCTTCGCGGAAGTCACCATTTTCGAAGCAGACCGCCACTATGGACGACGAATCAGCGAGAGAGAAACAAATGGAAATTTTGCTACGGCTGTATTACCAATGAGATTGAACCATCCAAGAAAGTAAGCAAACAAACAGAAAGCTGAAGGAAAACAGAATATCGTATACACGCTAATGCGGTTTGACATATGTTGAGCCGCGTCTGTGATATGCAAAAAGAAAAGAAAAAAGGGATATCAAATTACGAAGTTGCACACACTCACGCATATGTATACACACACTACACGCAGACAAAAACACATATACACACGGCCAGGCACGAGCATACGTACAGGCACACACATACGTACACACGCACGTATGTGTAAAGGTAAGGTGTATACGTAAGTACATTTGCACAAATACATGTATGCTTACATAAAGGATAAAGGATAAAGCTCTTGGCGCTGATCAATCCCCGAGGGATGCGCCGTGCATTCGACTTCATTAAGAGGTGATTGAACGCATATCTGACATTTACAACGACTCGCAGTGGCCTACCCATGTATCGAGCCAGCGCTGCTATCCTCTCAGACAGGTGTGGTACCAGTTTGCCCACCCCGGAGGGATGAAAGGTTTGGTGGGCCATGGGCGCGGGGATCGATTCTACGTGTGTGTTGCAGGGCGCCTCCTACCACTGCGCCCCCCCCCCCATGCTTACATACATAAATATAAACATAGATATATACATACATACACACACATACATATACGCATACACACCAACATGGACTAGATTAGTCAGAAATTAATGTCCGATTTGTAGTTTCATCTTTCTCGTATGTTTTAACGATAGCTTTTTCTTTTGAATGCTGCTCTATTATATACCATTTCAAACATTTTTGCTGCGTATAATAAAAAGTTCAGTTGCCAAGACAACAATCTTGACGAGTCCACTTATACAAATTCAAACTCGGATGTACGCACTGCAACCGGCTCAAGGCATCGAAAGGGATTGGGCCAAGGAAGTGTCAACGAGTGCATAGTGAGATGTTTGTTTGAAAAGTGTTGTCGTGACGAATTCGACGATGAGGGTGAGAGACCTGAAGGAGTTGCCTCTGCTGTTGGTGCGATGAAGTGATTCGACCAGTTGCAGTAAGATGCCGTGCAATCTTCTCAACTGCTAAACATTTACAGAAACTTAGACAGTGGAACAAACTCGACAAGTGGATGCCGTAGAAATTGAATGAAATGCAGAGAAATCGCCGTTTAAAGACATCGTCATTACATCTTCTGCACAAGGAGAAGGACAAGTTACTCGACCGTATTGTGACGTTCAAAGAGAAATGGATCCTCTAGGACAACTGGCCGCGATTGGCTCAGTGGCTGACTGTAGTGAAGTTCCGCAGCACAGCCAAAAACGGGTTGACGCATCATAACTTCCTGAATCATGGTGAGACGATGAAGGCGAAAAGTATGTTTGGCATATCAGGGAAATGAATCAAAGCTTCAACATATGCTTCTATCATTGGTCAACAATGAGGTACGAATCCCTTCAACGATAACCGCGTGGCTACATGCCGCACTACCGATGCCGTAGAAGCTGAACGAGCTCCACTGCGAAACTCTTTCTCGACCACCATGCTTGCCTGATCTCTCACCTACCGATTACCACTTCTTCAAGCCTCTCGACAACTTTCTGTGGGAGAAATCTTTTAGAAACTAAGCCGAAGCCAAAACTACCTTCGACAACCTCATTGATTACCAAGGTCCAAAATTTTATGCAGAAGGTAACAAGAGTTAGCCTTCTGTATATGAAAACTTGTATATTCTAGTGATTTTTATTCCGCCTAGATTAAAGGCTTATTTCGAGTTGAAATGCTTTGTTTGAGTTTGAGTTTGAAAAGTTTGAAAACCTAGATTGAATACACGGATACATACACGCTCACCGTATACGCATGCGCACCGACACACACACACACACACACACACACACACACACACACACACATATGCACACATACACACACGCATATACACACGGGACACAAACACACATACACACGCACAAGCACACAGTTATCGTTCTTATGGTTATCGCGAATTTGAGCACATGTACGTTCGTTATCTCTTTCAGCAGTTACAATGTGCTATCTATAATGCGTTCATATTCATAGCTTAAGTACACATGAAGAAAAGCAGGACGTCGAACTGCGCATTTCGAGAAATACGGATTAGAGTCGACCCCTTAAGAAAAACTCTTCCTTGCCTCAGCGTATCCTGGAGCTCGTGCAGTACAGTAGTTCGAGTGCTCGTGCATGAGCATGCATGAGCAGTGAGGTGAGGAAACAAAGGTTGAGGTGCATTCGAAATAGAAAATTCGAGAAAAGTTATCGCTGGCAGCCGCCTATACGCCGTGAGAGAAGGACTTGGCCAAAACGTCTAAATATTCATGAATTTGTTGAAAAACAAGATGTCGCTGTTCGCAGTTATGAAAAGAAGAAAGGAAATATTCAAATAGGGTGGAATCTCTCATCACACAGGCAGGATATGGACGACTCAGAAGAGACTGCTAAGGACGACGAAGAGGCTAGTCGAGCCCAATCTCGTCACCACTTAAGACCCCATTCTTGAACGCGAGCGGAGATTTTGAGGCAGATTATTGAAGTGACAGAGACGGTAAGGATGAATGAGTTTGAGTGAGTTATGCAATTACTACACCACGGAGGTTTTTTCCATTCTTCTTCCCTTTCTTGAAACGAAAATTGTTGTGGACTCACGAAATCATTTCTGAATGGCTATCAGCTTTCATTATGCGTTAAGCAAACTGGCCCCGAAGTTCCACGGATTTCTCGCTTGTTTAAAAAATTTTAAACGTGTCCACAGCAGCGGCATAGTGTTCAGAACTGGTGAAACAAAAGTGACCTGCTAACGGCGGAAGTAGTTAAGATTTGTTTTATGTTAAACTGCATAGAAGTTCACGGTGTCAGTCAAACTAAAACAATACGGGGATGTCTTAAATAAATGTTAAATAATAAATGGGCTTCAAAAACTTTTTGGCACATGGAAATAGTTTATTTTCAAGCGAATCACTTAGAGAAGACAAGAAAGATGGAGGAGGAAAGATCGAAATAGTCAATAGGCATTGTAAAAGAGATGAAAGCTAACAGGGATTACATGCACTGCGGCGTCGTCGAGTAATGACAAAGAAAAGCAATGGCCTACGAAGCTTTCCAGGACCACGCCCACAGCCTCAATCCTATCAGATGTGGAGCTAAGCAATATGAATGACACGCAGATGTACAACCCGAAAACGGAATCCTCGTGAAAGAGTGGAACATTGCAGATTATTTCGAGTCGAGTATCCGAATATGGTAGATCCTGATGCCTTCTGATTCTACGCATTGTCGTCCCGCATGCTCATGAAGTGGCAATTGTTCAAAAGTAGAGTCTGTCTTTGCCCACGTATATGGCTTCACTACGTAGAAAGTACATGCTGAAAGCCCATCTTGTTCTCACTGGAAAGATATAATACAAACATAACCATTCCCAAATGTCCGATAGTTTTCGCGATTCAAGACACGTATAAAAAACCATTGTCAGAATTTTTGAACGCGCAGTAAATTTTTTAGCGTAACAGATACAATATAAGGATAGAAACTTCCTCTTTCTTCATAGTACCGAATATTTTTATGGGGCGTGGTGGTGATTCCAGTCATCACAAGCATAGAGCTAGTTCGATTCCGCTCCGGGCCAACCAAGCCTCTCATCCCTCTGGGGTCGGGAAATTGGTACGGGCCTTGTTCGGGAAAAACCACTCCCTGCAATTCAACTGGGAATGCTCCAGCCCGGTTATTCCAGGAGAGCATGGAGAATCGACTCGACCAGCATTCTGCGACATTCAAGATGACGAAATGAAAATCCTCCAGCAGAAGCCGAAGCCACACGTAAAGTTGGAAGATCATCGTGGATAATAGATGCGAGGAAATGAATTGGATATGAGAAGTGGTGGGAAACACACAGCAGACGTGAAGACGGGTCAAATAAAACAAAATAAAATAAAAATAAAAATTATGTACTATTTCATTTCTACTACCTTCATGCACCGCTATTTAACTACTACTGAATATTGTACGTTAGCCATCAAAAATTCTATCGGCACATTCCAGCATTGCCACGATATTTCACAAGCACTAGGAAATACTACTATCTCTCAGGCAGCTGATTTCCTATAGCAGTCAGCATGCTTTCATTAGACGACGAACTTTGCAGCATTTGTAGGACACCTCACACTATTTCATCAATGCATCACAAATGATTGATTATTAGCGTACCCTCCCGCCGTGCTGGCTTAGTATTTTGAACACATCACTATTCAGATTGTTCATATGTCATTCGTTGATATCGTTCGTTCTTCATGTTCCTTTAATACTATTCATATCGAAGCTCCATTATCCAAAGCTTGAGATCGGGACTACGAAACACAGCAGAAGTCCGACGGGCTGGCCAAAGTAAGCGAAGCATATCGCGGGCAGACTAATAGGCATTGGGAAACTTCCTCAATGTGGGTTATTTGGAATGCTCCATCAAGAAAGTATCGGGGATTCAAAAATACTTCAAATTTAAAATACTTCACGTACTTCGAATTTTTATTTTGCTTCCGACTATTTCGATTCAATTTTTAAAAATCGAAATATCCAAAATCACAGCTCCGTATCCGATTTTACAGAGAACTGGGTTCTGGTGACAGTCTGAACTCTCCGCATATTTGAAAATGAAAAACTCATCGTTGCTTACAATGGCCGCAGTTGTTCCGCTTAGTGATCGCGAACGGCTTTCGTTGTATGCAAGCGGTCACGACGATGCTGAAGCTTCAGAACCATTGCCTAAGCATTGACAATTATTTGGTTTTCGGCGAAGGATAGAGAACTTAGGAATCCTGCTCAATCCCAGCAACGGCCATTTGTGAATGATTCGATAGCAGTTCAACAGTAAAAGAACAGAGGCGTGCAAAGCTGGTCAACATTCATCAGAAATAGTCTACAGAACCTGTATAGTACAGGGACATAGGACAGGAATCAAACACGGATAGAAAAATATCACGGAACACAGTGAAGATGAAATAAACCATCTTTCTTTTCTTGTAGCAAGTTTTACATCTTGTAGTTAATACATGTAATTTTCCTTATGTAACCAGTCATCGCGTCTACTATACGGATCCCAGAACTTGCATCCGAATCGCTCCATCGCATCCAACATCCACAGTGGTCTTCAGACATTTTGGGCGTTATTGCAGCTGCTGCTTGAGGATTTCGCCTTCTTTATGAATATCTTAGAATCCTCGTCGAGTCAGTTCTCCTTCAAATCATGGAGATAGCTGGGGTAAGGCGCCCCACGTTGATCAGAAGAGAGCATTGGGTCGACGATTGATTTAACGCCGTTGTTTTCTGGTCCACAGCATCACTGAACACTGCGCTATCCCCGTCTTCAATAAATGCAGAAGTAAAAAGACGGAGAGATGAAAATAAATGTGTTAGTGTAGCGAAAGAATTTTTTACAATGGTAGTACTTTCAGACCATTAGAGTAGAGAGTAGAGAAATGCGCAAGTTGAAGAAGTTGTGCTTTGAAACATAAATTCGCTCGCGAGGTACCCTTTACGACACTTATAATTCTAATATTAACCTTAACCTTTTTTATTTACTGCCTACTATAATTTCTAACGGCAGGGTATGATGTGAAATACAACTAAGATAATGCTTAGGTAT
The DNA here is from genome assembly GCA_900624975.1 of Angiostrongylus costaricensis. Classification (NCBI taxonomy): domain Eukaryota; kingdom Metazoa; phylum Nematoda; class Chromadorea; order Rhabditida; family Metastrongylidae; genus Angiostrongylus; species Angiostrongylus costaricensis. The sequence goes on along the minus strand of UYYA01004554.1, from coordinate 13,430 downwards.
TGGCAAAACTCCGGACCGTAGGTGTCTACGGTGGGGAACGAACGCGCTGTTGACCTTGCCGGGGAGTAGCGCGTTCACCACCACACCACGCGTGTCTCTCATATTAATCATTAAAGTTATACTTCATTAAAATCATTAAAGTTATATTTCGCAACATATACCCTGCCGTTAAAAAGTAGGCAGTAAATAATAAGTTGAAATTGTGATTATAACTGCAGCCTCAGCTTGACTGAGTTCGTTGCCGATTTGGGCTCTCCAGATTAATCCCGGTGACGGGTGATTGCTGATAGCCGAAATCGATAGAACTAGCTGAGAGAAAGGCGAAACGAGGGACCCGCATGGCGGGGTGGTGAACGCGTTACTCCCCGGAAAGGACAATAGCGCGTTCGTTCCCTTCCGCATACACCTGCGGTCCGGAGTTCTGCAAATATCTCCGCATCATTGAAGTTATATTTCTCAAAATACCCTGCCATCAAAAAGAGTAGGCAGTAAATAAAACAGTTAAGATTGTGATTAACATTTATGTTCTGGAAACAGCGCGTGTGACGTAGTGGTCGGAGGCGCCTTGCAGTACACATGGGATCGATTCCATCGCCCCTGGTCCACCAAGCCTTCCATCTCTCCAGAGTTGGAAAATTGGTACCAGACTTGTCTGAGAGGATAGCAGTACTGGCTCAATACATTGGCAGACCACCGCGAGTCATTGTAAATGCCAGATATGCATTCAATGAGCCCCGAACGGTGCTTAATGAAGTCGAATGCATGGCGCATCCCTAAGGGATAGATCAACGCCGAAACCTTTTATTTATTTATGTGCTGGATTGACCATGATATGGAGCCACCGATCAATTAATAATGAGCAGAAGCAAGATGCTAAAAGTTAGTTCATTTTTAAGGAAACAGATGAAAAAGTAATCATGGAATGCAAAACGTATCCATCTTCACGGATTAAGAAATAGAAGAGCCATTCTGGTGAAAAGAAGGAAAATCTCATAAAGTTGAATTGGAATTCTTTATGCCAGCCAATGGTATAGTGGTTGAAATGTCGTTCAGTAATAGACACAAGAATCTGGCACGACCCTGCCTACAGGCCAACGAACTTTCCCATCTGGCCGCGGACCGGACCTTGCTATTAGGCTTCTCTAAGAGGAATTCATCCAATTTAGCATAACTCTGCCACGATTCCAGTGAGAACAGGCTCGACCGGCATTCAGCGCTATTCATAAAGAGGAGCGAAAATCGCCGAGTAGCAGCAGGCCCACACGAACTCGAAAAGAACTTCGTGGATGATGCATGTGGGGAAACGAATCGAATGCAAGAAGTATCGGGATCCGCACAACATGTGACGTGGGTTCATAGAAATATAAGAAAAAAAACTGGGTGTTCCGTTCATCATTGCGGTTGGAGAACTTTCCAACAGACCTCCGTAAGCGAGTAATCTATTACTCTCCTGAATTTAACCTCCAAATATTTCTGTTCTTTTGCTGCTCATCTATCCGATTAATGACTTTCAGGCTAAGAATATAATGTAGAGAATCTCCATGTCTTTAAAACAAGCAGTCGCCGGCCTTTGTAATAAATCGCGGGGAGATTTCCCACCCTGCCGCAGAGGTTCTTCTATGACGGCAACGATCCCTACAATTAGTCAGTAGACAGATCGAGGATAACGTAACAGAGCGAATCCGAATGGAAAAAATCACGAACCCACTAATCTATCTGCCCCTTGACAACTACCATATGGCGAAGAGAGAAATCATTGTGAGAGAGCATTCAATGTGCAGAAATACCGACGCCAAGGAAACTCTCTACAAGAAGGATTCGTATGTGCAAACAATCCTGTTTTCATCGTGTTGAGAAACTCGTCCGGTTAAACTAACTGCCCGATGCCAATCTCTAAGATAATGGAGTTTACTTTCATACGACCTGCCAGCGCATCCAATCGGTATTAGTAGTGGAAATTATAGCGCGAAGATACTCACAAGTAAACCGGGTCAAGTAATAGCTGTCTGTTTATACAAAGAAGTAAATTTTGAATCAGCTCTACTCCTTCGTTTACAGGAGTTTTCATTCTTATCAGGACTTCTTTTCAGGCTTTCTAAATGAGCCCGCAACTTGGTCATCTCAACATACAACTTTTGCAATAGCTCCAGGCAAAATTTGGAGCTAATAAACTCTTTCAGAATCGTTCTACTTGATTCTCAAGAACAAAACGTTGGCAATGCAAGAGGAGTTAGAGCAATTTTTCTTCTGGGAAACTGAAACCCTTATACCCAAAGATTTTGGTGTCATCAAATCGTTTATAGACTATTTACGGTTACTCCCCAGCACAATTGGAGACGATTCTATGGTGATACTACTTCATTTGTGGGTAGAAAACGCAAACAGTAGAGATCAGCCGATATCCGACTAACGGACTCGCTCTTAGGGTTTAAAAAACGAAGCATTGCATCGCTAATGATTCCAAGAAATGCAAAACTAAAGTAACGGAACTAGAAGAACATGTCGCGCTACTAGAAGAACTTGCTGAGGTTTTCCTTAGCACGGCATTTGGTGGTTTTCATTCGACCTCATTGTTCTATCTAACCATCTTCAGACAAGAAGTTGCAAAATAACGTGTCCCTTGCATTTTATTAGAAGACCAGGTTTTGTATCCCGCGAAATAAAAAAGATGCGGGTTTTCTCAAGTTAAAAAATTCACTAATTTCCCTCCATCGCCTTTAAAAAGCTAAAAGTTTTACAATCTTTGGAACGGTTTATTTTGTTAAGCTGGAGAACCCTAATAACAAGGAAATTTGTCTCGGTGACTATATGTAGGTATTGCCCAATGATCAAAGCACTCAGAGCTGAGAAATGCTTGCTTTCTACTTAATTAAGTAATTTAATGAAGCTTTCACATAGTAAATTATGCTAAGCAGAGAAAGGAAAACTGGCTCGGCTGGTCTCATGTACGGGACAGTTCATGTCTTCACTAATCACTGAAGTTGTGAAGCAGCTTACAATTGAGTGGGATTGGTCACTATTCCTACCAAGTATATTGAAGAAATTATTCCAACCTTTGAGAGGTGAAAAGACCACCAAATTGACGCTACACCTCTGGCTTAAAAGGATTGGGTTATTCGATCACTATTATAGCGTAACGAGTTATGAATTCCTACTCGACTACTCTAAAATAGAACCCCATAACTCCGACAAAGGTAAACAGGTGGGGAGAAAACGCATAGCAAATCGTTGGTTGAAAAAGCTCGCTTAGCCATTGTGCTCTAAGAGCGATTTGACTCTAAAATAAACGTGTAGAACAATGAAATTGCAGGATGTTATTGAATCGGATGCGATGCAGAGGGATGGCTGACGAGCAAAGTCGATGTCTGGTCGAGCGTCCTAAGGTCGACACAAGGGTGCCGTCCGAATTTCGGCGGTGGCATCATCGCGAATAATCGATGAGTTCCGAATCCTCGGATTACTCCAGTCTTGCGAGAAGTGTGTTCACCAATCCCATTTTCTTCGTTTCATTCGGACAATTATGAGCTTTACTGACAACGTCGAAAGTTTCTATGCCATTCTGAAAGCGAATATTCGCCTGTGAATAAAAATAAAGCGGCGGAAAGCACAATGGATGGAGTATGACTGGTTCGACATCACCCAGGTTAACCGAACCACCCACTCTTCCCGGAATGGTAAATTGCTAGCAGACTTACTTTGGATAAACATGTCCAATCCGGAAAGGACAGCGACTGCCTCTAGTCAAGACATGGGAACGCTCTAGTAGAGCTATGCCAACATTCCAGAGATGATCGATTCGACAGGCATTTAGCTGCAATTATGAGCAGCACGAATTCTTCAGGTGGCAGAAGAACTCATATATAAATACGAAAATTTCTATTTCTTATAGATATGGCGAAAGGGAGAGAATGTGCTAGAATAGACACATTATGTGTAGTCTGGACCACATAAAAAATTTTAAAAAACATATGAAAGGAGGTGTTCTCCACCTGGTATCATGGAACACCTTTACTATAATTTTTTGTCAAATTCATCATTCCTTCTAAAATGAATGATAAATTCCAAACGAGACAAGGAAGGGGAAATGGGTGGAGCTGGTGGAGCTGCGTTAATTTCACGAAAATGAAATATAGAGAGAGCTTAGAAGAACTATGAGACCTGCGTGGAGCACGATTCAACTGTGATTTAAGAAATTACTAATTGACAATGTTGGCAGAGATTGCTCGGTGCCAAACCGGAACAAGTTAGGGCTCACTTTATAAGATAGCCTAGCCATGGCTGCCGATCAGTCGCACACTTTTGCTCAAACTTGCCCCAGCCTTATTCTGCGAATGAAGCACCACTTTTTGTTAGAAGCAAAATCTTCGACGATTTTGATTGAACTGTTAGAACAAGTAGAGAATGTATTACTGCTGGGATCCATAACATTTAACTAATTATTTATTCATTCATTAGTTCATAGTAGAGCCAAAACTACTGGAAGAAAATCAAATGGAAGCATGACGACAGAGACCATCTACCCACAAAGGAGCCAAGCTTTATTTATAAAACCTCAAAAAGTTTTCGTTGAGCCATTAATGGCGCAGATTGAAAAAGACCTTCCAGAGGTATTTCCAGTTTGGATGATGCACTTGAGGACCTCGCAAGGCCCAAACGTTTAGTTGCATGGAAACTATACAGATGTCAGCTATAAATCAATAGTAGTATAGGAGAAAACGTCACCCGGTAATTTTTATGATGTAGGAGATTGGCACTCCATCTGGTGCCGCATTTTAAAAAAAGTCGGGAAAAAAGGTATACCAGTTTGCTGCAGTTCACTGAGCTAAGTGGAAATTCTTCGAAGAGCAAAGGAAGAGCAGAGGAATGAGCAAATATGCTTAATAGACGATAATTAATAAAACCCCCAACTGCGTCCAGATTTTAAGGAGGAGAAGATCATCATCTGTCATTCTACATTTCCTAGATTTATTCATTTACACTAACGAATAGCTTGAAAGTAAGAAAGAGTGTCGAACTAATCCGGCGTTCCATCAGTATGCTAGGTACTTGTGGAAAACGCCCAGTGAGTTAAATACTGGTGTCCGAAGAACACTTCAGTCTTCTTGTTAGCGCGGCCGACAAAGAATTGCCTAGAATTGTCGAGGACTGCTCGCCACGAGTTACGCATCGTCATCGACTATAGCCCTCTTGTTTCCCAACTGAACTCCAAATTAACTAGCAAACCATCGAATGTCAAAACCAAAGACCAGGGTTCTGGAGATAATTTCTTGGCAATAGCATCTGTACTCGTTCTAATTCGCCTAGTACAATAGTTTCAGATACGGAGCTCGTCGGTGTTGAGCTTACTGTTTTCCAAAGAGACAGTTTCTTGCAAAAATTCATAAACAGACGATTTTAGTTACATCTTTTCACACCATTTGAACCTTAAAAGCGATTAGTAGCGCCTACAAACCCAAGTGCCCGTATGATTGTAATTAGAATGCCATGTTAAGCTTTAACTGACATCACAGCATTGACACCTAACGTGTAAAGGAATGTTGCCAAAGTTAGATAATTTCGAATAATCGACAAAGCATTAGGAAAGGCGGATAGTCTTGTGCTAGAAGATTAACAGGCAGTAATCCACAAAACAATAAACGACAGGGTATTATGGAGGGCAACAGAGAGATGTCGAGCGATGCAAAAAATAGACGAGAGGCTTATGAAAGCTCCGCCTTCTCTATCCAAGAGGAACGACACGCGATAGGAAATCTCGTAAATGGCCAGGAAGGTGTTAAATGGTGCTTTTTAATTGTAATGCTCAATATCTACCAGCCATTTCTCTGTCACTTTGGTAATGAAGACATGAAACGACGATGTGCGGGATTCTAAACGAGTGAAAGAAGCACATCCTCTCTGTCCGTCTCTCTCGATTTCCGATTGCAGCGATGCACCCCGACGGCGAGACATCGTCATCACATCCACTGTGGCCCTTGGGCAACCTTATCGGCAATTCTAACAAAGCATACGCTTGGACGGTGATTTTTGGTTTCTCAATAGCAAACACTGACTTCGTGGAAATCCTAGCGCCGGGAGCTTTGCACTTGTTTTTTTCATAAAAAATTGGCCAGTTGAATTGTGAAATATTTTGAATATACAGCATCTTAAAATATTTCAAAGGTGGTGGAATGATAGAGAAACGATGCAGACAACCTACGGCTGACGGCATCAGCGTGATTCAATGTCAGCAATGAAGGGCACGTCCAAGTGACTCCATAGCTTTCAGAATTTCAGGCAATCATATTTGGATTCCAAAATCCGTTTACCAATTCATCTCACTCGTCATGACAACTGTTCATTGCCACTAAACGAGAAAAGCCGAGAAACAGATTGATAGGAGGATACTTATGTGCCTATTTAGTTCCTGTAAACTACTTAAGATAGTCTGAATCCCAGCGGCTATAAAACTATGAACGCAATCTTATCCTTAGACTCGCAAAGTTCATTGAAAATAGAAGCGAAGTAAAATCACTGATCATTCATCAACTTTAACACTCATCACTCTCGGGAAAAAATGAAACATTGGAACAATTTTGCTCAATGAAAATGACGATCGCCAGACTCCGTTTTCAAGGTCTTTCAGAAACCGCGTCATGATCACTACTGCATGGTTCCTAGTAGTTTATCTGACAACACATACATTCAGTACATTATTAGTCCTTGTACGCTGTTATCTTTGAATCTCACAGGGTTTCCAGTGCTATTTTGTTCTTCACCACTTTCCTGACGGTATTTTAAGCCAAAGTTATTTAAAGCATACTCTTTTCGATCAACGTAGGAAGCCCTATTGAAATGTCGATGAAGGTTTAGATTTTTAAGATTCTTTCTCCAAGTCGTGTTTCTCAAAAGTTGAAAAATAGATCATGACATTTATTCCATCGGGACATAGATATAAAACCAGCTATCTAATTACTAGGTGGCGGATAGCACAGTGGTAGTGATGCTCGTCGTCACGAGTATGGCGTTAGTTCGATTCTGTTAAAGCCAACCAAGCCTCTCATCCCTCTGGAGTCGGGAAATTGGTAGCGGACTTTTCTGGGAAAAAATCACTTTCTGCAATGCAATTAGGAACGCTTCAGCCCAGCTATCTCAGGACTCCAGGGAGAATTGCTCGACCAGCATTCTAAAACGTTCAAGAAGAAATGAAAATCCTCAAGGAGCAACCGGAGCCACACGTGAAGTTGGAAGATCTTCGTGGACAATGGATGCGAGGAAACGAATCGAATGTGCTGGGATCCGCATAGTTTACGTGAAGGCGGGTCGCATAAAATAAAATAAAAGATTCTCTATTTTTTATAAAATAATAATAAAAAATAACTTGTATCTAGAAAAGGCTTGGATCCCAGAGTAGATTCGCAGTTGCGACTACTCTTTCTGGGGGCTCAAGTTGGTTATATCTCACATAATACCCTTCCGTGAAAAACAATAGGCAGTAGATAAAAGGTTAAAGATCTGTGATTTCGACACAGCCACAGCTTAACTAGGTTTCATGCAGATTTGTGCTCGCCGAGTCGCTCCCGTTAGCAAGTGATTACTGATGATACCGTTAAGGTGAAAAAAACAGGTGTAGAGAAAGGCAAAGATAGGGCGTCATTAGTGCATCGTATAACACGTGGGCTCCCAGAAATGGTTAATCGCAGATTCAAATTTGGTCCGACGTCCAAGTGTATTTCACATATTATTCTTCCGTGAAGAATAATAGGCAATAGATAAAAAGTTAACCATATCTGATTTTTCTTTCATAGTAGTTCCACGACACAGATCTCGCTCACAGAGAGATCTCTTACCGATTAGTCTCGACGCAACGTGACGCACCCACCGATGGCGGAAGGGCATTCATCGCGGACCACAAGCGACCTTTGCGTCCCTGAAACGTAGATGGACTCAAGCGCTGGACTCCCTGTTTCTAGGGTCTCTTCTAACAAATAAGCTCCGTGTCCGCTCCGGGAGAGCCTGGCAAGTTGCCCGTGAGTACACCCAGCCCACACGTTCAGAGCTCAGTAAGTTATAAGTGGGTATGAAAAAGATAAATATAGTGAAAGAAATGGATCACATTCTTTCGACTCCGAAAGAGCACCCGGTAGGGCAGTGTTGGGTAGGACGAGTACGGAGAGGGTGCTAAATTCTCAGGGTCATTCTATCATCGACGAGGAATACGGTCGGTTCATCCAACAACTTCACGTTAGCGCAATGAAAGCTGAGAGTTCGAAAGTCACCAAGAGACGTCTATCTCCAGGAGCTGATTCGCCATCCTGGAATCGCACGAGCTATACGCAGTTGCCGAATCGCGTCCGAGCTTGCAAAGCAATTAAGCCGGGCGATAAAAGATCTTAAAGAGAGAAGAGCATTAGTTATAGTCGAAGCTGCAGAGGTTGGAAAGAACATTCGCAAAGTGAACCGATGCTGCGACAATAACAAAACCAAGGTGATTGCATTCCGACGCCCAGAGCGAGCAGTTACAGCGTCCAAAAAGGCAATGGAGAAAATCATTCACAATTACTGCTTGCAGCTCTTCAGTAACCACGTCCTCTTGTCCTCATATGAAATAAAGAAGGATGGATATGTCTTCCAATCTGTTCTTCCTGCCGAATCCCAGCGTGCTGTTTCGTCGGTGAAGAATAAAACAACACCTGGTCCTGACAGGAAAAGATTTCAACACCTAAAGAACCTTCCGCCGGTCCTAAGCAACACACTGGCTTCGCTCTTCACACGTTACTCGTCGAAATTGAAAGGTCCTACTCAATGGAAGAACAGCAAGACTGTGTTATCGCCCAGTCAGCTTGTTGTCTATCGTCTACAACTTTTCACTCGATTCACCCTAAACATGATTGACAGAACACTAGAGGAAGGATAGCCATGCGACTTAATGGGGTTTCGAAAGGATTTAGTACGGTGGACCATATCAGTAAGATAACGAGACACATTGAAGTATTACAAGAGTACAAGAGACCGCTCTGTATGATTTGCGTTGATTTAAAGAGAGCTTCTGACTCAGCTGAGGTAGAAGCATTTGTGGAACTCTGAACACCCAGGCGGTCCTTTCTCAGCATATAAAAGGTTCTTCGTGACGTATATAAAAACTTCATAACAAAAGTATCACCATTCTTAAACGCCATTAACATGGCCGTAAGTGAACGGTTCGGCAAGGCGATATTATCTTGCCAAATTTTTTAACTACACACTCTCCAGAACGTTATGCGAACATTGGAATGAGCAACGTGGGAGTGAAAAGTTGATGGTTGGTAATTACGTCATCTTCACTTTGCTGATGACATCGTTTTTACAATATTAACCGTTAGCCAAGAGGAACGAATGCTTGCCTACTTTGATAACGTTTGTGGAATGATCGATCTTCGGCTAAATCTTAGAAAAACGATGCTTTTGAAGAATGGATTGCATTCGTGTGCCCCATTCATGCTCAAAAGAAAGAATTCTCGAAATGCTAGAGCTAAGTTTACCTATGTCAAAAAAGTCAGTACTGACTGAACTCACTTAGCACCATAGGCAAGCATAAGTTAGAGAGGTGCCTAGGGCTTTCAAGAGCACGAAGGATATAGTGCACGAAAGATCACTCATCGAAAGGACGATGATAGGAGTATTCCGTAATACGCAAGTGATAGGAGATTTGAAGCATCGATCTACGTCAACGATCGAGAAATAAAGGAGCCGTTCTACGTGCTAAACAGGGGAAGATAAGTCGGACCCGACACGTAATGCGTATGAACGACAATCGGTGGACAGGAGTCGTTAGCGACTGGATTTCTCAAAGTGTGAAAAGCTTAGCAAAAAGACCACCAATCATATGGTAAAGTTCTTTACCAAAACTCTAAAGGTAAAATATGATGCTTAACGAGTTTCGAGAACGAGCACAACCCATTGGGCTACTCTTGCACCCGACAGGGAGAAATAGGGGTTTACTGTTACCTGCTCACAGGGGCTCACCATCTGAACCCATTTCTAAGATAACCTTGCGGGCGGCGAACATTTGGCTTTGTCGGCTTCGTAGACAGGTGCGTAGTATTCGCAATTCGACGTCCAATACTCGGTGACTATCCTCTGGTAGACCGCATACGTCGTGTAGTCGTCTTCGTTTGATGAAGTTCGGAACGACTCGATGTTTTAGACAGCGGCGGAGAAAGTGTATTGACTGTCGAGCTAGGACGATCTTCTGTCTTAGTGATAGTGCTTCTTTTATAAGTCGGAAGTATCTTGCTGGTACATCTTGCAGTAACTAACTTTGCGGAGAAAATTCGAAGACTTTTTGAGTAAATCACATAACACAGCTTCCACAAAAATATCGCTAAAGAGCATCAAACAGATCACATTAGGATAGGTAATGTGCAAGAAAATTCAAGGCTAACCGTGTTAGGAGGCATGACTCTCCCTGACGGTGCGCGCTCGTTATTAGAATTGGGGCCGAGTTTCTCACCATCTGAACCCATTTCTAAGATAACCTTGCGTAGGGTCGCATGTGGTTTACATGAACTTCAAGATAGACTCCGCAAAAAAGCTAGAGATGAAGCGCTAAATAGGTGCGAACAACACCAAGTGGGGGCCCTACCAATAGCATCATTTCCCCGACGTTCTTTAGACAACAAGAGCCCAATAATGAAGTTGATGTTAAATTTCGGATGTTTGCGAATGAAACTCTCAAAGTCCTCAATCACTATCGCGCGAAAAGATACAGCTCAAACCTCACTCCAGTGCAAAAACGTGGTATGCGAGAGGTACGAGACCTGATAAGGTTAAAAACCATGAGACTATCCATTAGTGATAAGGGTGGAGAGTTTGTCGTAATTCCTCACCAGTTGGATGTGGAGATAACGAAAAAGCATCTTGAAGATGCTTCGCTTTATCGCCCATCATCTGAGGAAGAATTCAAAAGTAAATACCGAAAACTAAACCACGAATGGGCCAAAATGGCAAGGGCTGCTGGTTTGAAACCATCAGTTATCTCTCAACTTAAAGTTGCCTTACCAACATGCCCCGTCTTGTACTTATAAAAACTCATAAGTTAGTATCCAGCGATGATCTTGCGTCTACCGATCCATCACTATTTAAGGTTAGACCTATCATTAGCTGCGTAGACGGGCCAACGGACAGTATAGCATGGTTTTTAACCCTAATATTTAACCAGTTGTTGAAACACATTCCAGCCCATCTTACGAATACCCAGATGTTTCTGGATCGTCTACGTACTGCGCAGCCCAACAGCGCGTGCGTGATGGAGTCCTTCGACGTTACCGCCCTTTATACAAACGTGTCGAATGACTCCGCAATGCAAGCCATATTCGAACTCCTTACACAACACGAAGGAGAAATAAACATGTATGGCTTCAGGATAGAGCACCTGATGGCACTCTTAAAAGAATGCTTGAGCTGCTCAATCTTCAGATTGTCTGGAAAGTACTACGCTCAAAAAAGAGGGTTGGCAATGGGACAACGACTGGCTCCAAGCCTTGCCATTGCATTTATGTCTAAGGTGGAAGCACCGGTGACTGATCTCGGGCCACTACTCTACTGTAGGTATGTAGACGACTGCTTTGTCCTTTGCTCAACACAAGAGGAAATGGACAAATGCTTCGAATTGTTAAACTCACAGTCAGAGTATATCAAGTTCACCCGAGAAAAGCCGAAAGAAAAATGGCTTCCATTTTTGAACGTACAAATTAACCTATCAGAAAATGGCTACATTACGAAGTGGTACCAAAAGCCAAGTAGTAAAAACATCCTTGTTCATTACCTCTCCTCTCACCCCTCTCACACGAAAAGGGCGCTTATAAGAAACATGTTTCGAACAGCAACCAACGTGTGCACGGGAAGAGAGCAGAGAGAGGAGTCCCGGAACTTGGCACGGCAAATAGCCGTTTCTAATGGCTACGAAACTGTAGCTCAGGATAGGTGTAGAGGAAATCGTAGGCCTCTAAACGACAACTCTNATCTTGGTTCATTACCTCTCCTCTCACCCCTCTCACACGAAAAGGGCGCTTATAAGAAACATGTTTCGAACAGCAACCAACGTGTGCACGGGAAGAGAGCAGAGAGAGGAGTCCCGGAACTTGGCACGGCAAATAGCCGTTTCTAATGGCTACGAAACTGTAGCTCAGGATAGGTGTAGAGGAAATCGTAGGCCTCTAAACGACAACTCTAGCGATAGAAGGGTCCCGTTTATCCTGCCTTTCATCTCAAATGGTATAAGTACAGCTATAAAACGCTGCTTGAGAAGGGTGGGCTTAGAGAATTCGGTAAGCGTAGTTCAAATACCACCGAGTAATCTTAAGCGCCAGCTAGTTCGTAACCGCCTATATGACCGTCTATGTGCAACTCAAAATTGCATAATTTGCCCCAGTGGTAGAGACGGTGATTGCATGAGGTCGGGTATAGTTTATCTGATCTCCTGTAAGACGTGCGGTGACGAATACATTGGCGAAACGGGTAGACCCTTCTGTGTCCGCATAAAAGAACACCTAGCCGGCAAACATAGACCAAATACACCGCTAGGCACGCATAGGACCCAGAGACATAACGGGGACGACTTTGAAGTATATGTCACCATCCTCGCACGCGAATCAAGAACACAGGCGCGAAAAACTCTCGAGGCTTTCTGGATTAGTTCCAGAAAATCGAAAATGAACCGAACCGCAGGGAAGAATGCCTCATTATCACGCGTGATATAGGGCAGTATATAAGACTGCTATTCTGATGGGAGGAGCACATTATACTTCCATGTGATTTCTGTGGGGTTGGTCTCTACGTGACATACTTAGTGGAAACCTCATAAAAAGCGGTGAGTGTGCAAAGCTGTATTCAACGTGATTGAAATCTTGGTTTAGAGTTTCTTTGTTTGGTTATGGAGGCGTTTGGCCGAGTAGATTGCTGTCAACTTGACCTTTCCAGGCTCTGAGGAAGGCGAAATCCGCCGAAACACCTCGCGGATTTGAATGAATAAAGAATAATAACACCTCGCGTTTGCTCAACAAAAATACGAAGACAATTACGTGATCAATGCCGAGGTTAATAGAAAGTCTGTCGTGGAAAAAGGGTTACTTTTTCAACAGGTTGCATCTCAGCTGTGCATGAGATTTGGAAAGCTGCGTGTCTAGACAACACATTATTATACATGCTGCACGCTTCTGTTTCTTTAATTTCAAGAACTGAGGATATTTATGGGCTGTTGATCCATCATGGAACCCTGTTGTGAGTAACAAAACATCCATCTGTTAAAAATCCGAGTCACCAGGATATTTAGTCCTCTAATCTTCCGAGAGCCGGGTTTATTCGGTTGATTTTTCAACGAACCATTTTGGATTGATTTATTTATGAGATCTTATAAACTGATCTTCTTAAGCTGACGCGAGGTTGGTACAGATCTTCGTTGTCGTTGTCGTTGT
>UYYA01004553.1:0-90850 GCA_900624975.1 Angiostrongylus costaricensis | reverse complement strand
TCCCCGGAAAGGATAATAGCGCGTTCGTTCCCCACCATATACACCTGCGGTCCAGAGTTTTGCAAATATCTCAGCAACGTTGTGGTTGTATTTCGCTTAGTAACCTGCCATGAAAATTATAGAAGGCAGAAAACAAAACGTTAAACATTATAAACTATAAACTTAATTATAAACTTATAGTTGTGTGCTGAGGAGAATATTATTCTCAAATGAGTGGGCTCATCGAGTTTTGCATTTGTCAACTTTATAGGTCGCCTCTTCTACCACTTTCTTACATAAACAACTGTCACCGTCAATCTTGTCCAGTTCAACTGTTAGAGTAGTTTTGCTCCATGTTAACTGATAACATATCAGAAATAATTTCAAGCAGTTCCTTTATTAAAAACGTGAGCAGTGATAAAAATCCTCTTCCCAAACCTAGATAATGCTCTAGGCTTGTGCGGTCCTAACATTCCCTGTGTCAGAATCTAGGGTGCGTGTAGGGCAGTGCAGTGTTGGTTGGACGTGGCCTACAATGTTCCCATGGGCGATGCTTGGATTCCACATTTTCGGCTATCAATACACCATTATCTTTATGGAGTCGGTAAATTCCTGCCAGGCTTGTCAGGAAACATTAGAAAAACAATGTCGTGGTAGATCGGTAGGTCGCCGCCACTTCTTGTACAGGCCACATTTGCATTCAACCACACCGATAATCCTGCGAGTGGAATCGAATACATGGCGTTTCCTTAAAAATTTAATCAATGTCGTATGCTTTATCCTTTACGTCTTTGTCTGATTCTATCCATTGTATCATACCAATCTGTTAGACTATCAGGAACATTTCAGGGCCGCACTCATATTCCTTAGGTTGGGTGATATTTACAGCACTAATCACGACTATCAGCTATCACTTAAATACTGCTATCGCGCTTGAGCTTGATTTTTAATGATGGTCTGTTTCAGATATCTTTCTGCAGTCACCTCAGGTCGACCGTTACTGCAAGCTCTGAGTATGAATGTGAGTTTGACCCACTTTGAAACCCAATGGTGTGCTATAAACCGAAGATGACGCATATAGAGAATAGCTGTTGGTCTTTCACAGACCTCACCGTACAATACTTCATCTAATGAACCAACGCTAAATGGAGAACAACAAATTCTTCTCCAATTACTGGAAGAAGATAGCACATCAGATGCGAAAGTGAGTGCTGCGTACATCTTCCTTGTATCTCTCTATTCTATCTCTATTCTCTTTAAAAACTTAAAGCGCATAAAAAGTTTCCATTAAACTGTCAGGATATAGGTGACGAGATGGTAATTTACAGGCAGCCAGTGCTCTGTACTTCCGACGCATATTCACCTCTCGTTTGCCACGGGACGCAGTTGATCCAGAAAAATACACACGTCTGGTGAGATTCGTAACCATTATAAAGGTGTTGGTTTAATGCCTTAGAGGTATCGCAGATTTAAGTCGGCAGCGCCCACTTTATTACATTCTTCTTTGTAAATACTCCAGGCAAGTAGACTGCGTATGTGTCACCCATTCATAAACCAACTGGCTTTCTAAATTGACAGGTAGCCGCACTAAGTCGTAGCAGACAAGTGTAACATTACTGTCGAAGACTCAAGCTATTAATGTTTCGAAACTAACCTTGATCTAGAACGATAAGGAAGTGCATCGCCGTATTCATGTGCCATGAATGAACGGGTCTCACTGTTATCCACGTGTTGTACTGACTTTCGGGGTTAGTCAATGAGCAAATGATTCTCTTTAGCTTTGGTGGACGAGTTTGCCACTACCATACTCATCTGTCTTCGTAAAATGGAACCTTGTTGGCTGTTTTCGCTCTTTATTGCGTTGCACTAGGATGTGTGTGGCGCAGCGGTCGGAGCCACCGTGCAACACACGTGGCATCGGTCGCCGCGCCCACCACCAAGCCTTCCATGACTCCGGAGTCGGCAAATTGGCACAAAGCTTGTCCGGAGGGATAGCAGCACTGGCTCGATACATCAGTCAGCAACCGCGAGTCATTGTAAAGGCCAGATGTGCATCCAGTCACCTCCAAATGAAGCATAATGAAGTCGAATGCATGGCGCATCCCTCAGAGATTGATCAACGTCGAGAGTTTTAAGAGAGAGAGAGAGCTTTATTGCGTTGCACTGTTTTCAGTTGTTAAAGGGAACAAAGAGATTTCATGTTTCTCTCATTCGCTGGCACCTTTTCCATCACAATGAATGGGGACTTTGCAGTATAGTGCGAATTTTGTTGAGTTGTTCATTCCTAGAGGGTAAGAACTGCGTAGAGTTGTTTATAAAACTTTCGTACTTCCCATAAAAGACATCCTTTCTTTTTTACTGCCGTACCATTGGATCTCAAAGGACGGAGTTGTTCTGGACACAGAGCTGCGATGCACATCGAGAGTTCCATGTAAGCATGGCCACCCGCGTTAAAATTGACATTTCCAATCAGTACAGCAACTGTCAATATGCGTATGGTAGAAATTACGGCCTTTGTGGATGAATCCCGACTGTTAATCGATAGACCGATCAGTCAGAATTGCATAGCAAATTTTGCTCTTTCATGGGAAAAACAAAAAAAAGGTAGGAAGGTATGTAGAAGAAACATACTCTCACACTGTGTTAATGAGTGGTACCCACTCGCTAACGATTCCTCTACTCCAATCATCGTTAAGATCCTATATGAATTTTCCATTCAATGTCACCACAACTTCAATAAAGGACTTCAATGACCTAGATTTTGACAACCTAGAATGGCAGGACGTTTTAGTCGCCTATCCATTCTCTCTACACCTAATAGGGTCGCATTCGGGGAATTAACAGACAATTTATCCCCAAAGAAAACTTGTTGAAGTTTTTAAAACTAGGCGTAGAGTTATTTGTTGGAGGCGATACTAAGTTAGTTGCCGTGAACTTCTTCGTCACTTGTCTGGAATCTTCTATGCAATGAACGTAGTATAGTCGTACACGCAAGCCTTCCCAGCATTTATTCGCGAATTTAATCAGGTGATCGTAGAAGGAAAGAAAGTGGTTCTATGGTAAAAAAATTGAGTTTTTCCATGGAGGCTAATTCCATCTCAGAGCAGTTGAAAGATTGCTTTTGGCCTGCCTTTCACCGCACTCTGCGTCCTTGGAGGTTCTGTATCCCACTGGATAATCGAGTGAGGATCCATCATTCATGGGTTATAGTGGACTGATAACAATAAAAGCAATAGGTTACCTGTATCTCCTGTAATCTCGTTGAGCCTCGGCATATTCGACCTGGCACCAAACAAATTCTCCAATGGTAGTTGAATGGCACCAGGGATCCCTATTCGGCTGCGACCGCTCTGGGAACAGGAATATCATAATCTCTTTTCTGCGAGACTATTTATTTTTACCATTCTCCGCATTAAAGCAACAACATACGGATTGCAGTCTCCGCTTTGCATACATTTGCTCTTCACTGGCTTGCCAGATGGAAACGTTGAGCTGCTCAACTTGAGAGTGGCTTTCCTGGTAATGAGCCCACATGGTATCGCATGGCATAACCGAAGTATACACCTGTCACCTCTATCACTTGTAATCCCGTTAGTCGTCGAGTGACTCGAGCCGGCGCCAGTAAAATTTCCATTCTTACCTGTCGCGTGCAAGAGTAGCCCAGTGGGTTCTGGTCGCTCTAGGGACTCGTCGGGCATCATACCTTTCTCCTAAGCTTTTAGTGAAGAATTCTAACCAATGGGTCGGTGGTCTTTCTGAAGCACGTTTGCCATCCCGAGGAATCTATCCATTACGTGTCCGGCCCATCTTATCTTCGACTGTTTGGCGTACAGAACGGCATCGTTGATTTTTAATCGTTGACGCAGATCGAAGCTTCGGATCCCATCGCTTAATTGCGTGGAACGGGATACTCCTAACATCGTCCTTTCGACGGCGCGTTCGATAACGCTGAGTGACCTTTCATCCTTCTTACGCAACGACCGGGTTTCTGACGCATACGTTAGGGCAGGAAGTACCGTTGAGTCGAAAAGGTGGGCACGGAGTTGGGTGTTCCTTGTTCTCTTCACTAAATCCTCGATGCTTTTGAAAGCTCCCCAAACCGCTCGTTTTCTTCTCCTCAGCTCTGGAGCTAGGTCGTTCATCATATTGATTTCCCGACCTAGATAGATATAACTGGAGCATTCAGAGATATACGTTCCGTTGAGCGTGAATGGGGCATGCAAAACCAATCCGTTCTTGATGAACATCGTTTTTGTGAGATTTAGTCGAAGGCCAATCTTTCCACAGGCTTTATCAAAGTCGGCAAGCATACGTTCCGCTTGACTAATGTTTGGTGTTATGAGAGCGATGTCATCAGCAAAGCGAATATGGTGTAACTGCTGACCATCGATTTTCACTTCCATATTATCCCATTCCAATGTTCGCATGACGTTTTGAAGGGTGGAGGTAAATAATTTTGGCGAAATGGTATCGCATTGCCGAACTCCTCTTTTGACGTCAATGTTAATATCGTTGTAGAATGATGATATCTTGGTTGCGAAATTTTCGTACAGCTCACGAACCATCAGTAGCGACTCACTCACTCTCAAGGGCTTCCATGACTGGTTCTATTTCAATTGGGTCAAGGCCCTTCTTTAAATCGATGGAAGTGAGACAGAGCGGTCTTTTGCGCTCTCGCGATACTTTGGTGAGTTTTGTAATCGTGTGGAAGTGGTCCATCATATCGCATCCTTTCCGAAATCCTGCTTACTCACATGGCTGTCCTTGTACTAACAGTGTTCTGTCAATCCTTTTAAGGATGACTCGAGCAAAATGCATGTAGAGGACCGACAGCAAGCAGATTTTGTGAAGGCCGTCGATATCGTGGAGGTCACCCTTCTTGAACAATAACACGCGGTCTTGCTGGTCTTCCACTGAGTAGGTACCTTGCCTAAGACAGGTAACGTGTGAAGAGCCGAGCCAGTCTGTTTACGAGGACTGGCGGAAGGTTCTTCAGGTGTTCAGGTCTTATCCAGTACCAACCTAGTGCCGTTCCATTCTTTATCGGCGAAGTAGCATGTAGGATTTCAGAAGGGAGAACTGGTGGTACGACATATCCACCCCCCTTTGCTTCATATGAGGGAAGGAGAAATGACCATTGAAGAGATATGAGTATTAGTCGTGAATGATTTTCTCCATTACCTTTCAGGAAGCTGTAACTGTCCCATCTGCGCGTAGGCGTGCAATAATTTTGGTTTTGTAATTGGCGAAACTTCAGTGGGCTTTGCAAATGCTTTTCTCAGCTTTTGCAGTTTCGACCATAACTGCTACTCCTCTCTCGTTGAGGTCTTCTTTCGTCACCTGTCTGCACTGTTTTGCAAGTTGGGAGGTTAGTTAGCGGCTGCCTGCAGCTCGTGCGATTCCACGCTGGCGTATCAGCTCGAGTGTTTCTGGAAACAGACGTCTATTGGTGACTTTTGAACTTTCAGCTTTCATAACGCTAACATGAAGATGTTGAATGAGCCGATCCTATTCTTCGTCGATGTTATCGAGAAGGACATCTTCCCCACAGTCACAGCCTAATGAGCTTTATAAACCCCAGTTTAGGGCGGTTATGGGACTTCGATTTTTCAATTTTGCGGCTCTCTCTGCAAGAAATGAAATTTTGCATGAAGGAAATGATAGTTTAACCGTGTGCGGAATATTGCGATAACAGCGAAATCGGTTAGACAAAACCTTCGATTTACTACGATGTGGTTTATTTCGTTTATGGCACCCTCTATTGGAAGACTCCCAAGTCCAGCGTAAGGGTGAGGCTTCGGAATTGCGTGTTACCATGAATGGTCTTGGTCATAATAATGAACTTCGATAGCCGCTTACCGTGCTCATTCCATTCTAATCCGTGGGTCCCAATGTGACGTTGTTCAGGCGTTTTTCTTGGTCAAATCATTGCTTAAAATCTCTAGTAATGACTTTGAAGAATGTACGGCCTTCGCTGTAGAAATTCTCAAAGTCTGTATAGAACGCTTCGACTTCTTCGTCGACACAGTTTGATGTTAGCGCATAAACGACGAAGATTGTCAAAGCCGATATTGATCCACATCTTTTCAATTGTCAACGTCCAATTCGGGTTGTTAGTTGTTCGAATAAACCGATGTTGAAAGTCAACCTCGTGTTGACGAGAACGCCATGTCGACGACTCCTCTACCGCCGCACGTTCTCAGCAGTTCTTCGGTGTCATGGACAGTGTTAAATGGGTCGCGTCGTCTCGTATCCGCCGGTCCGATGACATCGCACCTCATCCTCCTTAGTTGCATGATCAAGTCATTTACTGAGACTCAGATGCAAGTGTGCGTACATTGCAGGCACAGATCGATAATTACCATAGTAACAATCGGCGAAGTGGAGCCAAGCTTCTTTCAGGTTTCCCTTCTTCTCCGTGTTGTTGAAAGCGCTACTCATTCACAAGAGACACGTGTGAACGCGGCATGGACTCTCACGAACATGGCGTGTATATCAGAGAGAATGAACCACATAATTGTCGATCAGGTGGAGTTGAACCAATCAATAACAGCCGAGTTCAGGCAGATTTTATTTAACTCTACTGAGCAGTGTGAGTTAAATAAAATAGTTTGCAGAAATTTACCTTCCATCAAACGAGTAGGGATTATTTAAAAAACCATCAATCACTTTGTTGATGTGTAAATGGCATGCGATGAAGCACGAACATGAAATTAATACATGTCACTAAGGCAGAACTTAGTTATAAGACACCCTTTCGACTTACTGTTATCACTGGATAATTTCAGAACGGTATTAAAGCCTTAAAAAACGGCGTTGTATCGGGTACAGGCGAGTTCCGTATTCAATGCATCTGGGCGTTAGGCAACATTGCTGCCGACTGTGCTGAGTGCAAGAGGAAATGTCGCGAAGCTGGTCTCCTTACCGTAAGATTTTGTGGCCTAATCACCACATAGATAACGGAATGTCAATAACATGTGTGAAAAAAACTGTAATTGAGGTGGTGATTAAAAGGTGTCTAAGTCAATAAATTGTCAAACGTAATCTGAGTTTGGCGACCGTAACTGTAACACTGGAATATTTTTAGGACTTTCAGATCATAGCGAGGTTATTAGCCCAACAAACTCATACCGAACACAGCGAGGTGAAAAATATTGTGTGGTGTGCGATGAACATCCTGCGTGGAGGTGTTCATAATGGAGGTGTACCGATTTCGGTGAGAACTGGTTCTAGTTGACGGTTCGCTAAAGGGAGGACAGGCAGTAGAATATGGCAGTCGTGTGTAATAAAATGAACTCTCACACACAGACGATAAAGCAGTTGACGACATCGTTGACTGAGCTGGCAAAGCACTACATCATGTGCACAGATCTGGCTAAGGATTGCCTCTGGACGTTGGCATCAGTTGCGGATGATATGCACACGGGAATACAGGTGCACACCACTGTTTTTCTTCTGTTTGTCAAACAATGCTCACAGCAGTCTCCAAAAAGTATCATTTCTTCTCTTTTTTATCTTCGCTTTATTCCTGAGATCTCTTTAGCATAGTGTCCATTCAGATCGATATCGTGCTCGGTGAGCCGGGTTTGGTGGATTTGGTGTTTGAGATTCTGGATTCGGTAAGGATGATGACAGTTTATTCACATGCTAACAACTTGGTATGTGTTCACATCGAACATCGAATATGAGTAGTGTGTCGTTTCTATGTGATAGCAGTGAATGCGTGCTGCTATGTTGATATTAGCTGATATCCCAAGCATTGTCAAGACGATGTTCATGGTGCACAAGGTGTCAGGTAGTTCGTAGATGGCCTCCTACTAAAAATAACATGAACTCATATCTCTGCATGATTTTTTCCGTACTGCGAAGTTATCGACGGATCATCACCACTTTTTCCAACTCTGATTTCAGCCCCTCAGTGACCTCCATCACGGTGCGCTTCGTATACTGGGCAACATCATCACCGGTAACGATATCCAGACATCGGTGATCGTTTCGCATCCACGATTTCTTGCCATTTTGGTAGGCTTTGGTACATACTCAAACATAGTTTCAAGTCCTCGATTGCATAGGAAAACGGAGGAAGTCGTCAGTGATTAATACCCAAAAAAAGAAAAAAATTTCTTTAAATTGTTATTTACGTGTTGTCCTGACTGTTAGCGTTGAAGTTCTTTCAACTTCAATGGTTACCTCACTGTTTGACGATTTCTACGTAGACTGGGCGTGTTCGATTTCCACAGTAGTGGAGCTTTTTTCTACTAATCGAGAAAATGTCTCTGCTCAATTCCCGAAGTGGTAGCCGTGCTAATACTTTCTAATATGATGACCGCAAATATCATTGCGGCTGGAACTACAATTTCCTGACTTGTCAACAGATTCCTTCCCGTACGGCACCAAACTCTCCGCAGCAAAAATTTGGTTGAGAAGGAAGCTTCTAATAACTTCTTAGCATGGTTGATTTCACCGGGGGGTAAACCAGTTTCAGTATACGGTAGTTCCATGCCTATGAACATTGAACATTCGTGATGAAAACCACAGAGGACAAAAACTTGATTAGGAAAAGTATCTCATGACGTATTCAGTAGAGCCTGCTTCTCATTAAAGTTGTCAGTTTTAGCGGATGTAGTTTCTTGCACTAATTTTCGGATTGATTTTTTAAAAAAAGTAATTATTGTCAGGTCATTCGAGAATTTTCTTCCAGTGTCGCTCGCTGTTGCACAAATCTCCCTTCGATGTTCGACGCGAAGCTGCTTGGATGTGTTCGAATATTGCAGCCAGCCGGCCCGAACTTGCCGATGTGGGCGTATTTTCTACCTGTATACTATCTTTCTAGAAAACTGCGCTTTCCTAGTCTTTTTTTCTCTCAAAGTCTTAAGTCGCAGACATTTTACGTAGTTGCAGCCATTTCCAATTAGTTGTAAAATAATTGATTCCTCATTTTTCTTCTGAACTTCAACACTTGAATGGCTCATGCTCACTGATTGTGCGGGCTCCAACATAATCTCCATATTTCGGAGATTTGCTAGTTAAGTGTGGTTCCCTGGAATCCCGAAGTCAGCCTGGCCAAAGTCTGCTCCACCTAGGCCTTCTCCACCACAGGCAGACGCAGCTCTTGTGAATCAAGAGGAGATTTGCCACTATGCGACTTTGATACCAGGACGGTGGTGGATCCTGGTATTGGTTTACTCTTAGGTAGGCTTCCTGTTGGAAACGCCGGACTCCCCAGCTTGGGAGACCCTGCCAGAGCCTGTATAACGCAGCCCGGCACCCAGGAACACCTTCCAGCCACGACGAGGCGGTAAACCGTTGGGAGGTTTCTTCAGAGCATTCGTTCATTAAAAACGTCCATAAAGGGCAGATGTTCTGTACTTTTTCAAATACGTTTTTCTTGCGGAATTTGTCAGATAATGGACGAGAATTTGGTTTCAAGTTTAAACTAGTAATCATCTAGTTGCTGTTCGTGGATGAAAATGTGTACGCAATGCTCCTCGAAGGTGTAGAATCGTCAGAAAAAAAATTCAAGAAGGTTAGTTGGCAACTTCTACTGATTCAAGCTCCCCCAGATCTACAAGGGCTGTAGACTGCGTGAAGTAACGGTCTGGGAGCCGCCTTGTGCAGTCTGGTAGAAACCTTGCTCAAACTGTAACGAATGAAATGGAACTTGCGCAGCAGCCCACACCATTTTCTATGAAGAGCGATTATTCATCTATTCAATTAGTCTCTCAAGTTATTGAATCTCAAGAACATCGTAGCATAACAAATACACCCTTTCTAACGGCTCTTCCTTACCCTGAAATTATTTCAGGAATGTATGTGGGCGATTGCTAATTTGTTTACTGGTGCAAACCGTGATAGGATTGGACTGATGATAGGATCTGGTACGAAATCAATTTGTCATCGAAATTTCTTAAAATGGTAAAGAATGAATTTAGGAAAAGAAAACTGAGGAAGAAGCGCGTGCGGCTTTGAGTCTGGGTTTCGTTTCCACATAGTCTGCCTACCTACTGGGTTATCTCTTAAATCAAATGAATTTTTTGGTGCAAACATTGAGCATCACTTGCGTGCTGCGAGTCTCCATTTGTTTCCATTGTGCACAGTAGCTTCTCGATGGGTCCTGCTCGCTGTAGGGTCGCAGTTCTCAATGAAGAGATACCGAACGGTGGATTTCCAATCACTTCCGAAATAGATTTGTGACTTTTTATCTTCACAGACGATTAATTGTGCACTATAACTTTGACATGGCCCCTGGCACATTTCTCCACTTACACAAGAGAATTATTACATGTATACGAAAGGTAAGACGAGTTTAGCAAGCGATCAGGGTTCCTAAGCAATAAACACATATTAGTAGGTTCGATTCCGATTAAGCCGTCATAAACCGTCAATTTGGTATAGAACTTATATGGAAGAGTAAAAACGCTGACTATATTCATTGACAAGCCCATAGTAAGTAATTGTACAGGCTAAATATAAATTTAACCACCTCTACGTTTTTCGATGAAGTCGAAGGGATGGGGCCTTGGTCAAAGATTGATAAACGCGGAGCGCTTCATCGTGTAGCTTTTCATTCGAGATGTAATTGCATCCGTCATGAGGAACCCTGTTCGCGTAATCTACCTCTATCCACCATTCTGTGTGAACGTAGCATGTTGTTTATGATGGCTAACTTCCGTTGTGCCGGTGATCACTGCCATGTGATTTCAGGTGTGTTCCTTGTTCTTCCGAATCTTCTGTCAACGTCAGATCCTCGACTAACCGAACGGTCATTGAATGCAATGCGCTTGCTACTACTTGTATATCCGGAACATGTTAGCTACGTTAAGAATTCAAATATGCTGGACCGCGTGAGACCGAGTCTCCTTGAAAATGATGCGCATCTGCAGGTGATGATATTGGACTGAGAGTGGACGGCTGTTTATCGACGAACTTGTGGCGACAACAGATAAAATCGTTGTTTTCAGGTGTTGAAGAACGAGATTGAGACTTTTATAGACGCCACAGCAGTACCAATGTTGCCATCATGTACATTGGAATTTGCAAATTCATAAGAACAAGAATAAAGGCATTTGGGTTTTTGATTTCTGGTGGTGCGAAACGGCTGTGTGCAAAAAAACGCATGTCCTTTAAAATTAGTGTTCTTTTAAAGTAGGGATATATCACCTATTCCTCTTTTGCGTTCTTCCTATTTTCCTTATCGGGATTTATTCCTCCACCAAACAACGTTGTTCCTTCGAGGGTTCACCTTCATCCGCGAATACAGAATTTTGTATATCAAGACCAAAGAAAGGTAGTTGCCACAAAACACCGAAAGAATCTTTATTCCACCTGAAAGTAACAACTGTGATTTTGGGTACGATCGTAAAAATCAAACTAACTGGCAGTCTAGTTTCCCAGTGGAAATCTACATACGTTCGATATGATGCATTTAGCCCTTTTTTACCATCTTTGGTGTGAAACCAGTCTGCATAGGTTTGATCTTCACTGGGTTCCGGATTAGGTATAAAACATTGCTAATAGGAACATGTGTTTCTATGAAAATCGTCTAAATTCACAAAGGACATTTACAAACCCATCATGGCGTTTCTTCATCGAAAATTTAGCGATCTACGTTTGTGATGAACTTCTATTAGAATAACACATGTCCAATTTTGTAGTGCTAACAAAATGTACATGAAATCGCCGTGGAAGCAACTGGATAGCGGTTAGTCCTGGATTTTACAGCCAATTCAGATTGCCATCTACAGGTCTCAAGGCTAGATGTAGGAAAAGAAAGCCTGCTTTGTTTTGGAATTTAGAACCTCTTAATACAAAATAGTCACCTCAGCAACCCTAATTTCTAACTATAAAATAAACCATAAGATAAGATGGCAAGGAGATTAGAACTAGAAAATGCTTAGGATCTCACTGCAGGTTAATTTTTGCTGATAGAATACCAATCTGCTAAGAATGAACATTTTTACTGATTTTTTTCAAAACGGTTTTCATGTATTACATGGATTTTTTGCATCCTGTACTGTAAGGATCGTAGCGCTTTCTCCACTTCATTCGTTTCCTCTCATCCATCATTCATGAAGATCTTCGAAGTTAATCTCCCTATGAATTTCGCTGGATGCTGGTCGCGTCGACTTTTACTGTCGGGAAGTCGTTCTTGGGATAACTTTGCACTTGGGACATTCGTAGGTCTGGTGCATGGAAGGGATCTTAGCAATCTCAACTTTGGCACCGATTCCACTTCTTTGGGATGAGAAGTCTGGCTGGCTTGGAGTAACCTCGAACTAGGGCCATGCACCGAACGATCTCACTACTAGAATGCTACCCGTTCCTTGCATGGAATATTACCAAGTTTAAAAAAGATAAATCTCTCGGCGTTGATCAATCCTTGGGGATACGGAATGTATTCAACTTCATTAAACATCAATGAAGTTAAACATATAATCCACAGTTTTCTTGATGTGCAAACATGACGTTGTTAATAGCAAGCCTTATTCAGTACAATGCTGGGCTGACATTTCAGTGGTTTCGTCTTATTCAGAGCCTGGAAAGGTCGAACTGACACGCAGTTCACTCAGTCAAACGCTTTCACAATCTCAGTCGATAAAACTAAATGCATGTGTTTATGTTAATGCTGTATTTATATCTATACCAATCCCCCAATGATTTACCACGTTAGTGTGGAGAACAGGTTTCGAGGACTGGTGGTTTGGCTGGATAAGCTATCGACGAGTACGAAAAGTGCAGCTACTGCATCCATACGGCAGAGTAAACAACCACAGAAATTTAGTTAGCGTCAAATCACGTCAGTAGATCTTCTCCGTCTTCACCACTCATGAATGCAAATCTACTCACGTCGGACTTTTAGTGTTATATAAGAAATGTAGAGGTTGGCAAATATAAGGTAAATGAATAAGTGGAAAAAAGACAAAGTGAAAAAAGTCGAAACAGCCCAGTTTCGGCGCTTTCCGACATGTTTCCCGTTCAAATCGTTATCTTTCCAGTGTCATGCATGGAAGTTGTTGGATTTGTAGGTGGATTTAGCTTGAGGATCTAACGTTTTCTTGACACACTGGCAGGTTGAGGGATTACGAATGATGGTTTTCACTGGCCTGTGTTTTAACCACAACCAAAGTCGGCGACTGTCGTTAGGGATCGCGAGGAGATTTGGTGCATTGCAATAAGGATTCTTCGACGACGTAAACTATTCTTGCTGTTATTCACCCAACCAAACAGAATGCGCTGCGATGCTTTCAAACCGGAACCTTAAGTAAGTTACGAGCTTACAGAAGAAAAGACTGCGTTCTAAACTATTAGTTCACTTCGACTTCACTGCTATCGTTACCCAAAAAGAAGAATGTTTGGACAAGAACAGAGAAAAAAGGAAATACGATAAGAACGATTTCATTTGGAATGTTTGTTCTTCATTTACTAGGTGCCGATGGAGCTCCTATACTTGAAACTGATTCCCCTTCTTTGATAGGAAACAGTGGAACGATTTTGAGAAATGTTTTTAGCAAGTAAAGACACACCGGATAATAATAATTATGAAAGAGCCCTAAAAATTTCTCAATTCTTTGATCTCTTGGTTTAAAAACATCCTTGCTAGCTGAGAGACAGGCGAAACGAAGGACCCGCATGGTGTGGTGGTGAACGTGTTACTCACTGGAAAGGACAATAGCGCGTTCGTTTCCCACCGCAGACACCTGCGGTCCGGAGTTTTGCAAATATCTCAGCATTATAGAAGATGGGATCACTAAATTTCCAATCATTATATGGAATATACAACGGCAAAGTTCCATATCAACATTTTTCGCTTCACAATCCTCGTTGCGGATCCTAAAATCCCCGCTGGAGAAAAAGTACTTGGAATTCTTCCTTGTGAGGCTTGAGTTGCGATAGATAGCATGAAAAAAGACAGCTCTAGGACACCATTATATCACCGCCCACTTTCTTACATCTTAAAGCCACAATTTACATCTAGTGTTCGCAAGACATATGGCATCCTGCCTTCAACAGAACGTGTAGAGAATTCCTCTATCAGATGGAAAATTCTCTATCTACCTAACAAACACATTTTATAAGTCGATAGACACTGCATTTGCCACAACGCCCGCGTGCTTGCCCTACATCCACATTCCATTCTAGCCATCGGGCACGCAACTAGACACAGCAACTTGTAGCCACCAATCACACCACTAGGCATGCTATAGACCCGTGACCCGAGCCTTGATCCTACGACCAGCGGCACTCGCTTGGACGTAGCCACGCCCACTAGCACCGTCATGTGGCTTCTGACGACGCCTTGGAGATCGGCATTGCCACTCCATCATCATTTCCCTCCCGCTTAATCTTTCTTTGCAAATCCATTTGCTTAGGCTGTAATGATATTAACTGTAATCCTTAGCTCCTGTATTGCTAATACATTAATGTTATCGTCGATTCTCATGTAACCTTGTGTTGTTAACTTAAGTTAAATACTTCCATTGCTCACAGGCACTTTACAAACAATTCTTCACTCTTATTCACTCCCGCGAACGCCTTTCATATTCTTGAGCTATGAGCCACTACAGAACCCAGGAACTGTGACTGAAGAACTTTTCGCAACTGTCATTCGATACGCTTGTGGAGTGTACTCTAGAGCGTCGAAACGAATGCAATCCTATCAGTGCGCGTGGACTAGGAATGGTCTAGTCCTACATAAGAACTCTGTCCGATTGTTATCGGAACTGCACTAAGAAAATACACTTTTTCCGCCAAACTCCCACCATACCCATAGGATGAGGAGTTCGAGAAGACAACACAATATCGCGAAATCTGTTTAGTATCGCATCGCAGTGGACAATGAAAACACTCAATTTGGATGAGAAAGACGTAGGTATGAACCGAAAATTTCTATCAAACCTTCGTTTAGCCGACGTCATCGTCATCTCAAGAAGTACCAGCGAAGCAGAGACGATGATCAATGAGCTCAATGAAACGGAAGAAAAATGAACGGACTAGGAAAAAAGCGTACGAAGACTCAGGTCATGAAAAACTCATGAGGCGATGACGAACAAATCAAACTGGATGGTTCCGTGACTACATAGACTACCTTATACGTGTACCCCGTTAAATGAACATAGGAAACAACATGAACGTGGAATTGAACAGAAGAAGGAGAGCAGCATGGGCCGCATTCAGGCTTCTCAATGAAGCCACCAACTAAGTAAACGATCCTAAAGCTTCGGCTCAACCGGGTTCATTCCGATTTTGCTCCCCAGATCAGTCCCGTTGACGAGTAATTGCTTATAACACCTAAAAAACGGCTGAGAGAAAGGCTGAGCCAAGAACCTATGGCGTGGTGGTGAACGCGTTAGCTCCTGCGAAAGGTAATAGCGTGTTCGATTCCCAATTCAGACACTTGCAGTACAGTATTTTACAAATATTCCAGCACCAATGCGGTTGTATTTGACATCATACCCTGCAATGAAAAGGGACAATAGGCAGCAAATAAAAAGTGACTACATATTTAAGGAATAATTAATAACGACAATTCCCAAGAACCTGAAAATGACCAGAATAAATTCGAGTTTATGGCGGTTTTATGACTTTGCTTTTTCGATTCTGCGACTTTTCTCCGTTAAGCGATAAATCAAATCTTGCAGGAATGAAACGATGGTCTGGTCCTTGTAGACATCGGTTAGGCAGGACTTTCGATTTACTATGACGAGGTTCACTTCGTTTATGGCACCCTCAAAGGGAAATTCCCGCGACCAGCGTTGAGAGTTGGGTTATGGAATTGCGATTACCATGAATGCTCTTGGTCGTAATGATAAACTCAGAGAGTAGTTCACCCTGATCACTCCATTCTAATCCGTGGGTCCCAATGTGACGTTCTTCAGACGTTCTTCTTGGTCCAATCATGGCATTGGAATCGCCAGTGATAACCTTGAAGAATGTGTTGTCTTCTCTGTAAAACTTCTCCAAATCCATATAGAACGCTTCGACTTCTTCTTCGTCATGGTTTGATGTCGGCGCGTAAACGATGAAGATTGTCAAAGCCGGTATTAATCCACATCTTTTTAATCGTAAACGTTCGATTCGGGTTGTAAGCTGTTCGAATGAATCGATGTTCATGGACAAACTCGTGTTGATGAGAACGCCGACGCCGCCGACTCCTCTGCTGTTGCATGTTCGGAGGAACAGTTTCTCTCCGTTGTCAGAGACGGGGTTGAATGGGTGGCGTCGTCTCGTCTCAGCCAGTCCGATGACGTCGTACCTTATTCTTCTTGCTCACATGATCAAGTCTTCTATCGAAAATTCAGGTGCAAGTGTTCGTACATAGGTACAGATCGTCACATTAATCTGCGATTTAGGCAACTTACAATGCCCCTGAGTCTTTAGCAGCCTCTCCATACCCTTCCTACCCATGGCTGCCGAATGGGAGCCTCTTGCGAGGTCGAAGGCCCGTTTATTTTACTGTGTCTAGCTTTTTTGATACCCGCGGATACCTTGCTAAACTCTGAACGTGGGGGTCTGCAACACTCACGAGTAGTTTTTCAGTCTCCCAAAACGGACATGGAGCTTACTTGTTGGAGGCGGCTCCTAACCGCCTCCCGTATACCTTCCTGTCACTTGACTACAGGCTTTTAGTGGAACTGACTCGTAGAACATAATCCGCATAGACGAGAACATACCCACGTAAGCATGCATGAATACTTTCTCGTAAGTGCAGAAAATGTGTGCCAAACCGATGCAACAGAAACGGGCAGCCTATACCCTAGATTCAACTGCGTCTCAGGTAGCTAAAGGCCGCTTTTGGTCCGCGATTAATCCCCTATCTACCACCTGCAGACGTGCCACGTAGCCTCGCAACTAATCAGCTCGAGATCCCTCACATGACGGAGATCCGTTGCAAGTCATGTTACACCTTATTACTTTGAAATTAAACCATTAAAATCTCAAAATCTTCGTCGACAATATGCAAGTTTTTTTGCTCTATGGACAGGAAGCTTTCGATTCTTGGAAGCCGTGAGACCTTTTTTCCATATTTTCGTCAGTTCATGTAAAACTTAATTTTGTTGAGTAGGACATGTTGGTGTTTGCTAATCTATGTTCTGTAGTTACCATGCTTGTTGAGAATTTTAAAAGTTTTGTTTCTGATTTTTAGACCATTCTAAGCCTAAAAAATTAAAATTGAAGGGATATTTTGGGAAATTATATATACGAGACTGAATTGAAAGAAAGAATTCTCTTCTGAAAAGTAAACAAATATGTGAAGTATTAATTTCTCAAGTACCCAGATGATGAAAAATTATCGTCAGTTCTCGAAGAACTTAGGCATTATGTTGGTAAAGATTGGTGATAAGCCCTTCACATGTTTGTGGTGTAATTATTTCAGGACCAACAGTTGTATCAATTTTTATACCCCAACAAATTATAGGAGGAGTACCGCTAGTCAACAGTCAGGCTTAGATGCTATGAAAACGGAAAAACTCCTTGTGTGCTGAATTCAACGACCATAACGAACTCGCAGATGACCTTCCCCTTATGAATGCATTAGCTGTTTCTCAAACATCGGAAAGTAATCATATTCACGCTTATATTTGCTTGGTGAAATTTTGATCAGCTTTTCAAATGCTCGTAATTTCTATAGCAATAAAAGATACTGTTCATATCTTAAAATTTCCTTCACCGCTCATTTGCAGAACTTTAAAAGCTCGGATATGAGTTGGTAAGTACTTACAGCCCGTCCGGCTTCACAATAGCAAATCACTTTAAGAGTATGTAAACTCAGATATCTTATGGTGACTATCAAACATTCGACCTTGTTATTACAATGTCCTAAAAATCAGGTAGTGAATCGGAATTCTTGTCGACGTCACCGACTTGAAATCACAAGTATCAATGGTTTTGAATCTTCTTGAACATTCCGGGTTTTCACCTTCTGCTACAAGGAGGCTTTTAGTGGAGGATGATCCAGTCCCCTGTGTAACTTTGAAATTTGACAGAACAACGATATTGTTAAGGCAAATCTTCAACTTACTTTAATAACGTAGTCAATTTCAACGTGGTACTCTTCATCAGAAGTCATCCTAGCATTATTTTGAAACCTTTGAAACGACGACTTTCGCAATCGTGAGATACCATGAATGTTCTCGTCGCCATAAAATGAAATCATGCAGTTTTTCACGCTCATCATATCATTTCCGACGGTAGATCAGGTTCTCCAGGAATTCTCCCCTGGCTAAAAGTAGCATCCTGGGCAGTAGTGAAATCCTTGTAAAAGGTCCGAACTTCTTAATCAGACTTTTTCAGATCCATGCAAAACACCTAGATTTTATGTTGATTCTCGTGCTTAATTCCGCCAACCTCTCTATCATTGCATTTTCAGGTTACACGCTCTCGAGTAATTAACACCGTTTAGTGGACGCCTCCTTCCGCTCTCTATAATCCAGATGAAAGAACCCTTCGCCTTCTTAGCACACAGAACTATGTACTCAGTCTGATGAATTTTCACTAAGCGTTTTCAGGATCGACTTTCTACTAACCTCGGTATTGGATTATAAATTCGTCGTTTTCTCTCGCAATAATCGCGAGGTTGTTAAACAGCATACGTTTACTTCCATACAATAACACACATACAACACAACCGTAGCTGGCGTTTCGGCAGAATCGCCTTCTTGAGAGCCTGGAAGGGTACACTAATACGCAACTCACTACGCTTCAACAGCATAAACAGAAAGATGAAAATCTGCACGAGAATTACGAGATCTACGGCTTTTCGAAAAAACCCACCGCTTTTTTACGTGACTTCCAATGAGGAAGGTTGGAACAGCTGACTATAGTCGCATATGATTGATGACTGCACCACCCGACATTAGAAATTGATGCCAAGATATGGGGCCAGGTCGCGTATGACCTCTGGGCATTCCTCCCTGCTATTCATTGTGGGGTTTTGGCATTTATCCGAAAAGCATAAAGAAGCTTTATCGCTGCACTTATTTCATCGCTAATCAAGATGCAAGATGAACGGGATTTTATTTCGGTCAAACCTTTCGTTTTGGGACGCAGATCTTCTAAAGCTATCTCGTAGGGTTACTATTTCGTAGCCATTGGAGATGGCTATTTGCCGAGTCAAGTCGCGCGATTCCTCCTTTAGCTCCCTACTTGTGCATACAGCGGTGGCCGTTCGAAATGTGTTACTCACAACCGCCCTCTTTGTGTGTGAAAGGTTGGAAGAAAGGAAATGAACCAGATGTTTTTGTTGCTTGGTTTTCGGTACCACTTCGTCATGTAACCGCTACTTGATAGCTTTGTTTCAACGTTTAGAAACGGAAGCCAGTTTTCTTTCGGTTACTGAACTAATGAAAACCTTCTCGTAGAACTTTCTGCGCAGTAAACGCAGACAAGGTTAGGTCCTGTAAATGTAAGGCACGGTGTTTTGTGTTAAATAAATGTTCAGTGAGAATTTTATCTGTGTACAATGTGTTGCTCCATTTTCATCATTGACGGAAGGATTGAAGAAAGAGATTATATGTCGACTACAGGTTTGAAGACGTAAGTGAAAAAAATACTATGGACTAAAAAGAGCACATATCAGAAAAAAAGTTTTGCGGTCATTCCTAGACCAGTTTTCACCGTTTATTTTGATATTTCTACTCCCTTTACGGGGACGAACGCGTTCGCCACCACATGATGCGGGTACTTCGTTACGCCTGTCTCTCGCATAGTTTTCTATCTACCGGTACCATCAGCAATCATCCGACAACGAAATTGATCTGGGAGCATAAATCAGCATTGAACCCAGTTAAGCTGAGGCTGTAGTCGAAATCACAATGTTAACTTTTTATTTGCTGCCTAATACATTAGTACTAGCTGAGAGGCAGGCGAAACGAAGGGCCCGCGTGGCATGGTGGTGAACGCGTTCGCCCCCGAAAAGGGTAATAGCGCATTTTTTCCCACCGTAGACACCTGCGGTCCAGACTTTTTCAAATACCTCAGCATCACTATGGTTTTTACATAATACCCCCTCCCCCTACACACACCCCACGCGTGTGAAAAATTGTTTAGGCAGCTATTAAAAAGTTAGCATTGTAAACTGCTAGCGTTTATTAAGAATAATTAAAGGATTTTCGGAAAATCTTGAGACTTTCGAATGAAAAAGATATTTGTAACACGGCGAAAGGCAAAGTTCTTAACAGTAATAAAACTGAAAAGGTAGTATGTGTTCGAAGCATAGCGAGCAAAACTGAAGGAGGAAGAGAAGGAGGGAGAGAAAGGAACAGACAGAGAAAGAGAGAGAGAGCGGAAATCAACCGAAACAAAATAAAAATGGTCTTCGTGACCTGTAATGAATTACTAAAGGGATCAGTAAAGTCTCTACTTACGCCTACTTCAAGTTCCTGAAACTGCTCCATTAATTCGCTGGAGAGGTTCAACATCACGATTTCCGTACAATCCACATTTTCACCTTTGTCGCCTTTTTTCTTTTTTCCTGACTAGGGTAGTCCTTGGTAACTTAACAAGCTCTGAAACGAGGGGTGCCTAAATCCATGTGAAATATGTTGGAGGGGAACAGTCGGGCGAGATGAGATCGATTCAGCGCGGTCAGAGTTCTCTGTAGGAGGGCAGCGCTTGGGACTGGGCGACTTCACTCGTGCGGTGCTCCCTTCTATACAGTTTGTCTCGATGCGACGGCTACTAAAACCAACATCACCGGAAGAAGTGACTGTTGTGGATATTCAATTCGAATCTTCTAACGGCTTCGTCGTATAAGCTTATCATTAAAGCGAAGCACTGATTATCATTCCGAACTATAACGAAATTCGCTACTGAGATTACAGTTGGTCTATTTTGGCTACAAACACTTCTGCCCACCTTGGATACACTCGCCCTAGAAAATGTTATAACTGTTATTTAAGACAAGGATGCTGAAATATAAGCGAAACTCGGAGTTTCAGTTGGGCTATGAACTAGCGATTACCTTTTTCAGGGATTCACGTGCTCTTCACCACACCAAGCACGTCCTTGAATTACCTTTCTCTCAGGCTTGGTTTCACTCTATGAATGTTATTAGTAATCACCGATCAACGGAAATGATCGGGAGAACACAAAACAAGGTTCGAAAATCACATGGCGGGTCTGTATTTCACATAATACTCTATCATCAAGAAGAATACGCAGTAAGTAATAGTAGAAACATTGGGACTTCGATTGCGGCTTTAGTTTAACTAGGTTCAATGGCGATTTGTGTTTCAGAGATCATTCTCGTTGACAGATGACTGCTGATAGCATCGTCAGAGTGGAAAATTGGTTGAGGGAAAGGTAAGACAAGGATCTCGATTGGTGGGTGGGTAGCACGTGAGCCGCTGAAAGGGTAATCGTGGGTTCGAAGCTCATCTGAGGTCCCGAGTTCTGCAAATACCCTGCTATGAAAAAAGAATAGGCAGCAGGCAAATGTTAATCACCGTTATTTAAAAACAAACTTATTTAGCACGGGCATTGGGTAATACGCCAAACCCCTGAAAAACTTCGCACATGACCCGCTAAGAACTGTGGAGTGAATTTCAAAAGGATAAGAATCTATTTCAGCACCGTTTTTTTTGTTTGTGATGAGGTGCTAATCCATTGGCAGAGCAAACCATATATAATATAATACCATATAATATAATTATAATAATATAATAATAAAATAACAATAAAAAAATAATAATATAATAATAATAATATAATATAATAATATAATATTAATAATAATAATATAATAATAATAATAATAAATAATAATATTATAATATTAATAATATAATAATAATAATATAATAATAATATTAATATAATATAATAATAATAATAAAATATAATAATAATAATATAATATTAATATTATAATATAATTATAATATTAATATTATAATTATACCATATATAATTACATTATCCGCTTCCGTTTCACTACCCCAACCATTATGCGTTGCTGACCCATCGGACGGTGATTCATTGGAACACAATTGAGACGCACATTAAAATCAATGCGCATGGTCGTGAGACGGTTAACTGTTAAAAAGATGGAGTGGAAAAATTGGAAGCGAAATGAATATAGCACACAATAAATGATTTATGGGGAGTCACATCGACTGCGGAAAATAAGTAAAGATACTGCTGCAGATCAATCGGTGACGGTATACGTAGGCGGACTAAATGAAAGAAGAGCAATGAGCCGCCACACCGACTATTCCATTATTTACTCAACTGTAACACTTCCTCTAAAACGTCTATGATCTTTACCTGATTAGGATGTCTAGCAAGGACGATTTCAAAAGCTAAGTAACACATATTAGAGTAGGCATATCTGGTCAATAGAATGTATTTCCAACCACCCGTTTATGGTTTGGCGCTTACATATAATACTGAATGTTATGTGCGAAAAATTTCACTCTATCACTTCCCTTTGCTTGCTAAACAGCTGTTCCGATCGAATCTTTACTAAGTGAAAAAAGATCACTAGAAAGATTGACACGGAAGAAACAACTTGAGAATTCAACACAATATGAGGAGAGGCACGCTGGAGGCGAGACACAGAGCCAGCCGAGGCGCGCTGATTAAAACAACTGGCATCTCCTGTTACTGTATGGTGTTATTATGCTAGCCTAAAAGGCACGCAAATGCTCCTAAGGCGCGTTCGGGCTCAACTTAGTTGATTCCGAGCACTAGACAGGAGGCATCATATATTAGAAGCTATAAAACTCTTATACACAGGGTTGAAAAAGACAAGTTGATTCGTTGAGATGGTATTGCCGAGCGGGAAAACTGCTCAGATCGCTTACACTAAATACTTGATTCAGAGAGCGAGAGGTGGTAGTATGAGACAGAAAAAACCGCCTGATGATGGAACCTGATGGAGAAGGCATCTGGTTGAAGCCAGATAGATAGAGACGGACAGCACAACTGCCATCTACACGTTAAAAGCCCGTATCAAACAACAATAATCGAGAACGCTACACAGTGCGCTCTCATCTCAACTATCCAAAAAAAGCAATGAGCACGTAAATATACAAAATTGAGAATAAAAACTACATAATGAAGGTCATGCAACAAAGGTCCTAAAATGAACACTTGAATACAATCATCACTCAATTCACCAATATCATTTGAAAATGCATATAGTGAAAAAAAAAACTAAGAACAATATTAGAAACGGTGAACAAAGACAGGAACAATGTATAGCACATAAGACTTAGGGAACATACTGCTGCCATGTAGTGTAAACCGTAAAGGTTCAACCACCGAAAATAAACGAGATCAGATTTAAGCGCTGACAAGTGGGAATGCTAGATAACGAATGTCCATCATTTCAAATCACGCAAGACGTAGCAGTATTGTACCTCAGCCTTAATTGGCATTTGTTTTGTTATCATCATCGTCCACGATTTGGAAGTCTGCTACATATAATTTTGGGTCAACAGCTTTCGGGATCGGCTCAATCTGAGTACGCAGCTCCTGTTCAATACGTCGCAGTGTGTGACGATCTTCATACGTGATCAAATTAATAGCAACACCAAGGTGGCCAAATCTTCCCGACCTGGAACGAAAAGTGCACAGATATAACCAAATTTGAAATAACAGCTTGAAACGACATTACCGGCCAATTCTATGAAGATATGTTTCAGCATTTCGAGGAAAATCGAAGTTAATCACAACATTTACAGCTTGTATGTCGATACCTAGAATGATAGTGAGTTGTAACAGCACAACCGCTGAAAGTAACATTTTATTTGTCTTGGAAACGGTAACTTCACAAAAAGAATTTTTAAATATCCACATATAAATAAGAGAATATCAGGCTTTCTAAACATATTCGTATTCTGCTTAACTTTGCCTCAAAGTATATTTAATTATTCGACGCAAATGATATACACTGAACAGCGCACACTGCTCGTTATGTCCACCCAATCATCAACAGTCTTTGCAGCTTAACGAACAAACTCGTCCAAAAAGCAGTTCTTACAAACTACTGAATAAGTGTTATAGTTTTTTCGAGTGACCCTTTGCACCACCACGACTGCAGTAGGAATCTACCGATTAGATATTAAAACTGTGGCAAGAAACTACACCGCAAGATTAACACCCAAAAGTAAACCTGTTGCAAACAAAGAATGTGGTTCAAAATGTCCCTGAACGTATATAATGCTGAGATATTTGCAAAACTCCGGGCCGCAGGTGTATGCGGTCCGGAGTTTTGCAAATATCTTAGCATTATATACGAGTTATATTTCACAACATACCCTGCCATTAAAAAGAAAAAGGCAGTAAATAAAAGGGTTAAGATTGTATCCCTGAACGTGTTAAAACAATCACCTACCACGAGTAAGCAGATCCGAGCACACTAAATTTCGGCAATTTCCTTGACGGAAGTCGTGAAACACACGATTTCTGTGGTTCTGTGCCATCTTAGAGTGAATGTAATAGCAGGAGTATCCTATTTCTGTAATCTTCTTTGCAAGGAGTTCCACTCGTTGAGTAGAGTTGCAAAATATGATCGACTGGTTAATTTGTAGCTGAATATACAGTGAAACTACGTAATCATCTCAAAAAAAAAAACGGCAGTGAATTCTATGAATGCCATTCTCACAACGTTTAAACTGTAGAAAAATCAACTCAAACGAATTACCTTACGGAATAGGGTATTAAGGCAGTGTACTTTTTGTTTTTCCTGTACATACGCGTAATACTGAGTGACACCAAGGAGCGTGAGTTCCTTAAAAATGTAGACACAAAAAGTTGTCAGCTTTAAAACTAAAAGAAATCGCAGACAAAATTAAAACACACTTCCATAAGGTTGATTTCATAAGGTTTTCGCATGTGCTTCTGCATGAACTCGGTAACCGTCATCGGGAACGTGGCAGAGTAGAGCATAATCTGACGCTCCTTAGGCAGGAAAGAGATCAGCCGATCCAGAATTCCCTAAACGACAGAGTTAGCAAAACAGTACAATCACAAACGTTGGTCTTGCACAACTGCCGTTGAAATGCATCGAGGTTCCAAGGAATCTAACGTCAATCAGAAACATTGTGCTGTACAAAGTGCCAAAGTGTTGATTAGCTAAGTAGACAACACTACAGTAGGGCATAACTAGAGGTTATAAAAGCTCTAACTCTTCATGAAGTGAACTTTTTTGAGCTTTATGAAGTGCAATACGGTAGCGTGCTACAATTCGATGTCAATTGGTGTCAGCGCTGCGTGTCACGCCGTTAAAGTAGTAAAAGCCATTCGTTATTTAATTAGCAGGCGACGAAACTGGTGTTCGACAACTTTCAATAATTAATCGATAGCAACAGCAACTCAGAAACAAACGACTTGACAGATTTCGCTTTACTACAATAAGAGTACATATAACTGGTACATATAACTGTACAAAGTATTCCTATAATCCTAAGCTCTTCCAGCACAAAAACTTTTGAAGTCTGAAACGAAACATGAGTGTTTCAAATTTCCCGCGTAAGTGTGACAGCCGCAAGAACCAACCATGTAATACTTTTGTATTTGTATCTATGAGTTCAATGTTACCTCAGATTGTTACTCATTTGGTAGCAGAGAAAAAAAACACTCAAAAGTTACCTGAAAATCCTGGCTGAGGAGCTTGTCAGCCTCGTCCAGCACGAGCATTTTACAGTTCGACATGTCAGCTACTCCCTTTTCCATCAAGTCGAGAATACGACCAGGTGTTGCAATCACCATGTGTACCGATCCATTTAAACGCATGATGTCATCCCGTAGATCCGTCCCTCCAGTAGTCACCATAATCTCAAAATAAAAGCATACAGAAGAAAATTTATGCACCTTATTAGAACACTCACCTTTAGTTTAATGTGCTTTGACAATTCAACACATATCTGCGAAGTTTGAAGTGCTAGCTCCCGAGTCGGAACAATAACAAGCGCTTGGATTTTCTTTAACCCAGGATTGATTTTTTCGATTACTGGGATACAGTAAGCACCAGTTTTCCCAGTACCATTTTTCGCACGGGCGAGAATATCCTGACCTAGAAAACACTTGTCATCCGATTGAAGAGGCTTCACACGGGACCTAGAGAATGTGATTAAGCTATACACTTTCCCAAAGCTTCAATCATTATCTGTTTACCAATTTTTGTTTAGACAACTTCTATGTCCCCTGATTTTTTCCAAATTCATCGACACAGCGATTATATAGAGACCTCTGTGTGCTCGCAAATGATGGCTGTTTTCGAAAATATTTCAAAGGGTAAACACAAACCTAAATTTTTGAATATTTTCTTAAAAACGACCACTATAGCAGAGCTATATGCAAGCTATAACACATCTCACAACAATTAATTCACTGGAAAACATTCCATAATGTCACGTTTTCAACGCTTATCTGGCTTGTGAAGTCACCACAATTTACCGCCTGAAGTGAGCAGCGAGAAACGAGCAGATTTTTTCAACAGCATGGAGGACGTGGTAAAGAAGACGAAGAAACAACCAACCTTGTGCACACCTTTAACCTCTCGCTTACTGCCCCTTAAGGTACGCGCTATAAACCTGGTAGTTACGTACGGAGATGCTAAGAGTACACCACATCTCGTCAGTGATGAAAAAGAACCAAAGTCCCGATCTACGTGTTACCAAAGATCGGAAAATCAAATGAGTCAGGCACGTTTCGGAAGAGATGGAGGGATTGCAGACTTCTCTGCCCACTGCGTTACACTAGCCCTTAATGCACCTAAACGAAAACCAATAGACAAGATCCGCTAGTGATTGGATTCTATACGATGCCGAGCGCAGACCAGGTCGACCCCGAACTCGATAGTCAAAAACCTTTACATGGACAGATGGTATAGGTGATGTTACATTGTTTCACATTTCTACAGGTATAACAAACATTTTCGTTGGTTGTTTCGCAGTAGATCACCTTTGTATTGGTCGGCACTTATACTTCTATTAACGAGTGCGTATACGTTGCAAACATGCTTACATGCGACGATGAGCACCACCGATTCTGAGAAATTGAACATTCTGCCGTCTGCAAAAATGTGACTACGTAAAGGAAATTACTTGTTTTTCAGAAAGGAAAATACCCGCCGTTGGAACACTGAAATTGTCCAATTCTATGTGCCATACACATGTCGACCACAACCTCGTAAATCAAGGTTAGTGCCTTCTCCAGCTCTTTTTTGCCAAAATTCCACACTGAATGTGATCACCGCCATATCCACGAGAAAAATCGAGTCAGATTTAAGTTTGGCAAAACTCCCGCTATAATAAAAAAAAAAAGACTGCATAATGAGATTTTGGAAGAAACTCCTTCTACGAATGGAAGATTAAGGAAGATTCGGCTGACAAATACGTGACTTGTTGAATGGCACAAAAGTTGCGTAGAACATATCCAATATTTCAGTGAAGAATTACGAATCACATCTTAATTGCCAATAAGAAATTACACGAGAAGAAAACAAAACTGGTGCTTGGTCATGATGCAATACACTCAGTATGGCTGGTGATAAATACAACTTGTAGAACACCTTTGTAAGGGAGTTCTAATTGGCTACAGCAGGAAATAAAGTTGCTGGAAGCATCTTGAGACTTCCACTCAAATTTTTCTCCGTTTCCTAATGAAGAACTTCCCACAATGTCTTTGTGATAAATAGACGTAAAGTAGAAACTGTTTCCTCAGCTATTACATAAACTGCTCAGCTAGTTTTCTCTAGAAGCTTTTCACGACCCTATTTCGCATACCAATGAGCTTGGATGAAATTCAATCACTTGGGCAAGCAGAATTCTTGAAAGTGCTCTGCTAAATGGACCAAAACTGAGGCTATGGCCATAGATGCGTGTTAGGAATACAACAATGCAAACATTGCTCTAAACTGTATTTGTCGACAATGAAAGGGCGTTCAACAGCGTCCAAACGAATGCGACCATATCAACGGGAGCCTACCAATACAGAGGTGCATCGAATACAAGACCTCTTATTGTTATAACAAGGGACAATCCAAATGTATATATACAGAGCTTATGTCAACCCTCTACCACAAGAATGAGAAAATACGGCCGAATAACGAGGACCACCTTGCTACAGCTGATCACCAGCGCATCGTTGTATACTGACGTTCGAATTTGACAAAAGCAGTATTTACGGAACTAAAAGAAATCCTACCAAATTCCTGCTCTGCTGACGTCTTATTCTCAAGGAAGAGGAATATAGCTGAGACAACGCTTATATAGCATAACGAAACCAAACGTGTAGGATTGAATACAAACCGGAGGAGAGTTCAGTTTAGGAAAAACCCATGATAAGAAACAAGTTAATTTCAACGGTTGTTTTATTAGACGTTCCATATCCTACTCAGGGCGTTCAATGAACATGGAAGATGACACCAAGTTGCGCAGATAGTACCATATGAAGATGGGAAGTGAGACTGTTGTGTAGGAAAACGGCTATTGAATTAATGAACTTAAAATTTCATGCACACCTTGTTGACTCCATGCTCAGTTCAGATACGAACTGAACTTCCCACCATGTCGAAAATTCACTCCCGAAATACAATCGGCTCACACATCCTCTAACTGCGATTCATCGTTCCAGAGCATCGAAAGCTAACGAATCCTCGAGGTCTACACTTCGAAACGTAAAGAGAATGAATCTGTCATGTAATGGAAATAGTTCACGATAGTTGGATCATAAGAATGGTAGAACAGACCATATGAGAATGAAAGTGTCCTCTACGACAACCTACAAGATGAGTACGCATCGTTGTGACCAAAGTCAACACCCTATATTCGAAACTGCAAATTATTCAGGGACAACGGAGCAGTGCAGATACACGACCACGCTCGAACCAAACCACCGCTATGGACGACGATCGCCAGGAAACTAAAGCAATTGAAAACATGCTAGGGTCCACATGCCTGGACGTCTAGCATTCCAGCAGACAAGTAGGTGGAAACGACATCTGGATACAATATTTCACAGTTACTCGTCGTTGCGGTAAATAGATTTTGGGCCTGAGTCTCACAGCTTTGCTTAGGGAAAAGGGAAAGACTCACCATGTATGCGAGCGACCCTCAGCAAACAAAAGAAACATTAAAGCTAAAGCAAAATGTAATGTTTTATACGATGATACAATCATAACACGCGACACTGAACGAACCCTCACTGTTATTAGGTTAGCGTGAAGAGAGCTAAAAATATACATGAAATGGTAGAAGGTGTATCCCACCAATCTCATTTAGTCACAACGAGGGACACAAGTTTAAGTTACTCACTCTCAAGGAAAACGATCCTATACCAACAATGTATTAAAGCACATGTTTTAGATGTTAGTATGGAACCACCTTGGATGGAAAACCCACACAAATTGAAACCATTTCTTCTTCACCCAATGTTAATTACCAACATATCATCAAGATGTCGAAGAAGATGTATAACAATACCTGTTGGTACTCACCTGACAACGCAACGCCGATGGAAGCCTCCTGAATTGGACTCGGTTTCTCCCATCCTTTCTCAAAAATACCCATCAGCAAGTCACGACTCAGACAGAAGTCTTCGAATTCCACGCCTTTCGTATCGGTAACATCCTAGAAATAGCTAATCTTATTTAAAGCGGGTAGCAATGACAAATCTTTCCCAGTAGTCCGTATGACTTACTGCCGTCTTAAAGCGCTTGTCCTTAGCGGGAAGCACAAGCCCGGATTTCCAGTTCTCGTCGGTCGTTACGGCGACTTTCGTATCACCTGCGCTCATGATGATGTTCAGATCCAACTAACACACGTGATGAAATGCACGATATGACAAAATGTGTGCTGATTTTATCTGGAAGCACACGATTTAGGCAACCAGGAAGCAGCACAGAGCATTGAAGCGATGAACACAGAAAATGAATGACAAGAAAGACCGTACACGTGCAGTCATGCACTCCACGTCAACATCATAATGTGATTTCCCATTCCCGAACAGTCCACCAAGAATCAAACGTCATAAAACGCTGTTTTTAAGCACACATACTATATCAATGGTGGGGTCGATACCAATCTGTCGGCGTTTAGGGTACGACTGATGAGATTTCACAACGATACGGAGGTCAAGCGAAACGGAACGTCCCCTACGGGACCACGACGACACGGACATGCCACCGACTGCCACTCGGGACGAGTGGCGCGCCGAACGGTCCGGCTAGGCGGGGCTGGGCGCGCGAAGCGCTTGCGCTTGCCGGGTGTTGAATACTCAGCCAATGGTCACATCCGTTATGCCGCGAATTTCAAATCGCTACCGATGCGCTCTCGTCTCCAGCCAGCTACGTCTGTACTGACGGAGTTCTTGCGTAGTACTTCCTAGGAGTGCGTTATTGCTCGAAGATTACGGAACCGTAGAGCGACGTCTTATGCTAGAATTTGATGCTTACTGTCGCCTACCATAAAGTTATGGTCATACGCGCTCTGGTTTCCCTGCAGCCTTATAGATATTCGGTACTATTAAACCATGGATAGAAAAAGGCTACACAGAAAACTCTTCGAATCATGAAATGGCTTCAAAGAAAAGACATGACAGATTCCATGGTAT
Organism: Angiostrongylus costaricensis; assembly: GCA_900624975.1. Taxonomy (NCBI): domain Eukaryota; kingdom Metazoa; phylum Nematoda; class Chromadorea; order Rhabditida; family Metastrongylidae; genus Angiostrongylus; species Angiostrongylus costaricensis. The sequence continues at coordinate 60,313 of UYYA01004553.1, read as the reverse complement.
ACAACAGTGAAAACAACATGTTGCGAGGTCATGTAGGTAAGTATGATCACGACGTTAGGCATAACAATACCCGAAACGCCTTAGATTTTGACAAGAAACAACATCGCTCACAAATCGGGCTTCTATTTTTGAACGTTCGAACCTGCATTGACGAATTAGTACTAGTTTACATTAATGACCCATACATTGCACATACAGGACGCGTGTGGCTCAGTGGTCGGAGGTGCCTTGCAACACACACGTGGAATCGATCGCCGCTAACACACGTGATGCATTCGGAAAATTGGTGCCAGACCTGTCTGGGAGGATAGCAGCACTGGCTCGATACATCGGTTAGCCGTGCCGAGTTATTGTGGAGGTTCAATATCTATTCAATGACCTCTAAACGATGCGTAGTGAAGCCGAATGCATGGCTCATCCCTTAGGGATTTATCAATACCGACAGCTTTATTCATTTTATCCTTTTACATTGCACATAACTCCCAACGGTTTACCGCCTCATCGTGACTAGGTGTTCCTAGGTGTCGAGATGCCATTTACAGTTTGAGGATTCATCCACCTGGCAAGGTCTCCTAAGATACGGAATCCGATGTTTCCATCAAGAAACCCAACTAAGCATAAACCAACACCAGGATCCGCCACCATCCTGGTACGAAACTAGTCGCATGGTGCAAATATCCATCTGATCCGACTGCCTGTGGAGGTGACGACCTGGAACAGATTTTGGTCTGGCTGATCTCGGTATTCCAGGAAATCACCATGGCAAACCAGCAAAACTCCGAAACAAGGAAAATTTTTCTGGGGTCCGCACAAGTAATGAGGACGGACCATGTAAGCTTCAAGCAAGAAAACATTGCACGTACAGCTGCATGTGTACAGAGTATTTCAATTTCTCGAAATCCTACAGCGACATTCCAGGGCTACTATATCCGTCGCTGTTGAAACCAGTGCCCTTCTATGGAGGGAGATGTACAATTACGTAATTGTATCGTTGTAGGAACGTTGACATATCGCAACCACATAGCAGTGGACTGAGACCGTTTGTCACTGTCAAAGGCTAACTACACCATGCTGGCTCGACGTGTATTCAAACGTTGGCACGGGATAAACAAGTTAGACATATCCTGTGATGAATGTGTTCGTACGATCACTTGAACGTCCAATACACGGCTAATCCGATATCATAAAACTTGGCTGAAAACCCACGGATTTCCCTTATTGCCTATCGGATAAAAAAAAGGATAAAGCACTCGGCGTTGATCAAGGTATGCGCCATGCATTCGACTACATTAAACATCGTTTGGAGGTGACTGAATGCACATCTGGCCCTTAAAATGACTCACAGTGGCCTACCGATGTGTCGAGACAGTGCTGCCATCTCTCAGACAAGTCTGGTACCAGAATGTCAACTCTGGAGAGATGGAAAGCTTGGTGGACCTGGAGGTCCGGATCAGTCCCATGTGTATTGCATGGTGCCTCCGATTACTGCACTACGCCCGCCCCCTCGGAAATGACCAATAAACCTTACTTTTTGGTGACCCGAGACAAATATAAAGCTTCACATAACACCAATGTAACACGACACCTTCACATTAGAATGCAGCTAGTCAAATTAGAGATATCGAACGACCAAATACATCGATCAGTAGACTTTTACACAGTAACCAACAAGTATGTGGATTTTCATCCTAAGCCTGATCAAGACTTGCAAACCGCTTTAGATTTCGATGCTTCTCTGTTCTTCCTCTTAATTTTAATTACAATGAAATCCTGAAGGTAATTACAGTATAGATCACAATAATCGTGGTACGTAAACAGCAAAAAAATAAATCAGCGACACGTATACAAAACATAATTGGAATGACGCCGAGCAGTACTTTTGCAGAACGCAAAAATGTAAAAAAATAATTACTTTAATATCTTGTACTTTCAGTAACAGCGACATAAATGCTGTTATAGAAATGTAGAAGGAAATCAGGAGATTGAGGTGGAGATTACTGCATTTCAACGAGAACAAAAGTTGTGCTCGTAGGGCTGCTTGTTACTATGTGCAAATAAAACCCGTTGTGGCGTTTCAGAATCAATTCGTTCTTTGCCCTGGTACCTGTAAACGCTCAATGTAAGAACGAAAAAATTTATTCTCTAAAGAGAAGGTGCATGACTTGCTTCGAATATGGTTCTACTGAGCTCGTCATCGGTGTCGTCAACATCAACATCAGCACCATGAACCAAACTGTTCCCCATCTTCTGTTCCCGTTCAGTTTTCAATTCAGCCAATGCATTGAAAAAGGCCCGTTTAACACCTGGAGTTGAGATCGCCGCGCTCGATAGCATTTCCCTTAAATGGAACATGCATATGATGTGAAACAAAGATGGAAAACTGATAGATTAATTACACGAATCACTGTGAAGATTAATTACAGGAATCACTGCCATCACAACAACTGTTGCCGTGGAAACATTTCAATAAAAAAACAGCAATCTTCTTTACCATCCTCGAAGGAATGAATGTGACTGGTGTGGGGAGGTTCTAGCAACAAATAACTATATGGGAATATTCAGCATTTTATATAAAAGCAAAGCCATGGAGAATCATCACAGGGAGGACAGAAGACGACAGGTAATGAGAAGGTACTCGAACACTCACAAGAACCCTACCACCTCCATCTAATTTTCCAGCTACATAGTTAAATGACGGGTAACGCGAAGTCAAATAACCAGAGATTTTTGTATTGGCAATAAAATAGAATTTTTTCTGGTTTTTCTGTTTTCAACTGGTATTATGAAAGATAATTAAGAATGGGAAAGTTACTTCGATCCATTTCTGTGTTTGGACTGACACGATTATATGCTTACTGTTTATTCACAACAGGCTTTACTCTCTTATGTTCAGAAGATCGCACTGGGCTACACCTCAACCATAGTGTATTTGTTTGTTATGTTTCCAAAGGGTTATCAATGTCACCGAAAATATTTGTATTCGGAGCTTATATCCATCTCAAAGACAGTACGTAAATGTTGTTGCACAGGATACTTCATTATACATGAATGAAGGGGGAAGCTTGTAATACTACCTAGATTATCCAGAGAACAATGAGAAGAACAATTCACTGTACTACTTTACTTACTTGGATACTTGGATGCTTGGATATGGCCCATCCATATTAGTTGTACGGACCCCGGCAAAATTTCCACTTTTCGGAGTTTTGCTGGTTTTGCCATTGTGATTCTCTGGAGTCCAAAGACCAGCCTAGCCAAAGTCTGCCCCTGGTAGTCGCCACCACAAGCAGTCGCCACCCTTGTGAATCAGAGAAAGACTTGTCAACATGTGGCCAATTTTATACTAGAGCGAAGGTTGGTCCTAGTACTGGTTTACTCTTAGCTGGGCTTCCTTATGAAAACGCCAGACTCCTCAATTTGAAAGGATGAATCCTTCCGCTCTATATCGCAACCCGACACACGGCACTACTCCATGCCACGATGACAGAGTAAAAGTAGGGAGGATACAAAAAACAGAAAAAGAAGGCAAATTGCCGGTGAATTCCCATGATTTCAGCGTTGTGAATGAAAATCACGCCTTCAGAAGAACCAAATGATTTCGTGAAACACAGGTACAAAAAAACGGTAACGTTGATGACGGCCCTATTGTGCTAGATAGAGAGCTCACCGTAGAATCCGATTTTCTTGCAAAAGTTGAGAAAGTTGTTGAAGATTGTTAGAAGCCGAGTCCTCGCACTGCTTCATGAAATCCGATATATCAGCAATAAGCCTCCTAAACATGACTTCCATTTGAAATCTGATGAGTCGTATGAAATACTAATGAGGAAGCGGATACCTAAACCGTTCCTTTTCCTTTGCGTCGTCATCGACATTCTCAAAAAAGATCGTAGTCATATCTTTGAACAAGGGTTGCTTCGACATCCTATGAACATTCAAACAAATGTGATGTTCGCCCTTTAGATGGCAAACTTTTATTCATTGGTGCGAAAAACAACACACAATATAAATCTAATAAGAAACAAGAAGCCAACCTCTCTAACCTTGCCATAACATTTCGATGTCTTGCCATCACTATCGCCAAAGTTTCCAAAGACTCATCGATAGCCTCTCGAAGATTTCTATTTTCTTCCTAGGAGACCAGTAGTAATCAACTTGTTTAAATTTTTGAGCCTATGCGAGGCTGACAAATTGGTTTTATCGTTTACGTTTCGACGTCTTCGTCTTCATCAGAGCCGATGATTCGAGTCGGTGGTCCATAGTTTAGTAGTTATTTAGTTTAGCTTTTAGACGAGCAACTGCGGACCGTCGACTGGGATCGTCGGCTCTGATGAAAACGAAGACGTCAACATGTTAGCCAAATAAAACTAATTTGTCAACCTCGTGTGTATAAACGGTGTAAATCTCAATCTCAACAGTATAAACAAGTTGAATATTTACTACCGAAATTAGATGATTAGTTTGAAAATTACAAATACTTGTATACTTCGATACTTGGACGGCCCGTCTTCACTAGTTGCGCGGGCCCCAGCATAATCCCCATTTCTTCGCTGTTTTGCTAGTTTAGCCATTGTGGTTCCCTGGAATCCCGAGGTCAGGCAGGCCAAAGTTTGCCCCAGGTCGTCACTACTGCAGGCAGTCGTCGCGCTTGGGGATTGGAGAGAGATTTGCCATCACGCGACTAGTTTGGTACCGGGATTGTGGTGGATCCTAGCTGGCCTTCTAATGGAAACGCCGGACTCTCTCTCAGCTTGGGAAGCCCTGCTGGGAGGATGAATCCCGCCACTGTTCATTGCAGTCCGACATCCTGGAACACCATGCTTATACGCCAAGGTGTCATATAATGAAAAACATGATGGAACAAGACATTGAACCAACGTGAAAAGCCAGAATCTGCCTGTTCTCTCGTTGCAGTTCTTCCAGTAGTACGGCTCTTCTAGACCCGTTGACGGTATAGGCATTGACAGCATCCATGCTCTGTTGGTACTCTCGAATGCATGCCATTTTCTCACTTACAGTGTTCACACGGCGAATCATTTCATCAATACGCCTTTCCCCTGAAGGAAAGATCGAAGACAAACAGAATCTGTGCTTCTACGGAAAATCTCTACAGCGATTACAGTTATGTTTGTATATGATTACGATGAAATAACTACTGACTAGAACTAAATAGACGAAGTTACTTACCACTGCTTATCTGAATCATCAGCTCTTTGGTATCTCGGACAACACACTCAATCTCAGCATTCGGCATAATCCTGAAACTTGAGAAACACAACAATTCTCAAGGCCAGTCTCAAAACTTTACAGAGTAGTTACGAAACCTTCTTCTGGAAGCTATGAAGACAACAATTAGCAACAAATGTGTCACAGAAGGCCTGATGAACGTATAGGCTACTCAGCTACGAGTATATACAGCTTAACGAGTAGTATGCTGCATTCAATTCAGGTGAAAATCATGCAATTCGAGACATTCAGCTGAAACTCCTGCCAAAACCCCTCGTCATCCAAAGCAATATCAGCACTGCCATAAAACCATATTACTTTTTTGAGGTTTACAAATAGATAGACGGCTTTTGAGAGGGGCTACATGCATCCTAGTGCGAATAGAATGGAATAGGTCATAATTTTTAATTAAACATTGTAGTATAACAACCAACCTGAATAACAAACTAGGAATGCGCTAGCCTCACCACAGAGTAGGAAGAGCGTCCTCTCGGATAGTCCGCAATTTCCCGTCTCTCAGTGGTTGTTTCCACTAGTCGACTGGTTGAATCACGCCATCTTTGACATTGACGGTTGGAAGGAGGTTACTATGTATCATAGGGCGTTTCCTTGTGAACAGAATCTAGCCCTGGTCCACTGCATCCGCTTGTTTGATATCTCGTATGCTGTGTAACAAATGCGCATCCATCTTTTGGTAAGACTGTTCTGGAGGAAGAATCTCATATGTCTGGCGGTTGCACATATCTACTTATGTTCATACTGAATGGATGGGTAACTATCATATCCAGAGAATTTAAAGACCCTGTCATAAGTACAATTCTACGACAACTATGAGGTTGTAGTGGAAACCTTCCAGTGAGTGATCTAATTAAAGCTGTTGCAAAGATGGCCGATTGAACACAACAAATAATCTATCTGATCCTAAAAACTTACACGGGAACTAGTGAAGTACATTATATCCTGATTGCGATACTTCGCGGATGCGGAAACTTGGATAAGAAAAAAAGGCTATGGTATGACTATTGAACAAAAGTAGGGAGTGTGTAGCCCAGTGGTCGGAGGCGCCCTGCAATACACATGAGATCGACCCTTGCTCCCGCTCACCAAGCCTTTCATTCCTACGGGGTCAGCAAATTGCTACCAGACTTGTCTGGGAGGACAGTACTGATTCGATATATCGGTGGATCACCGCGAGTTATTGTAAAGGTTAGATATGCATTCAATCACCTCCAACGAGCGAAGTCGAATGCATGATGCATCCCTCATGGATTGATCAACGCCGAAAGCTTTATCCTTTTATCCTTTTAGTGAAGAAGAATACGACTGTCACTCAATCTTGTACAACAACAACTCCATTTGTAAACATTTAGCAACCATAAGAAAAATCAACAACATAACAACTTAAACAACAACAACAACCGCTTCCATGAATTTAAGAGCAATAAGGTACGATATTTCATATGGCGGGTAACTGACAACAATATCAAAGCAAAACCAATCAATTCTTTTTCTTCTTCCCGCGTTCCCACAACTCTTTGTTCCATTCGCCCTGTTGTGCCTGCAATTCACCTATTATACGCTTTGTCTTTTGTCGTCTGTCTCGATCCTTGGCCACGATCTCCCTTCTCCTCTTCCTGACACAGAAACAATTTAAGAAATTTAAACAACACTACCATGAATTCAATCAAAATTATGCTGAGATGCCTGCAAAACTCTGGACCGCAGGTGTCTGCGGTGAGGATTGAACACGCTGCTAACCTTTCCGGGGGCTAACGCGTTCACCGCCACGCCATGCATGTCCTTCGTTTTGCCTACCTATCCACTATGAATGTGCATAAGCAACAACCATACCTGCTTAAGAAAGAGGCGTCCTTACGAAGTTCTTTAATTGCACCACGTGTCTCTTTCTTTACTAAATACTGCAACTTTTGTTTTTCAGCATGGACTCCTTTACGCCTTTGATCGCGACTCATACGCGGCCTTTCAGGATCAAAGTGCACCTCGAACCTCGGTTCTAGCATTTTTAACATACTGAAAGAAATATGGTCAGAAATTTAAAATTGGAATTTGATGACACAGAAGTGACTGATGGGGTTTCAACTGAAGCCAACACATATTATGTTTAAATAATGAACCCCTATAAGTTTTTATTTACCAACCTCGTGTTTGCTTAATCATTAAAAAAGTTGTGTACCTCTTTTCAGTGACAACTCTACTCATTTGAGTGACTCGAGATCGTACTTTGCATTCCGCCTCCATAGATTGAATCAACGTTTCTATTTCTTCCGCCACCATTGAAGGTAATCGGCTAAGAGGAATCCGTTTTAAGAGAACCAAGAATGGTCTGAAAGTATGCTATTATTTACAATATATGAAAAAGACATATGATAAGCACGTGGAAATCCTTCAAACCAATTATAATTAGGAAACCTACGTAAAGGTGGTAGTAAACGTATGTTCATGCGCGGAATACAGGATCCTATATTTCTGAATGACAGCGATTAGAGCCCTGAGAACTTGACATCGCTTCATATCGCATTCTTCTATAAGACTGAAAGAGATGTTAAGAGTCGTAACGCTTTAAATCAAGCAAAAATGGAAAATCTTTAAGATACAAAACATAAAGTACATTACTAAACCTCAGAAGAAACCAAAACCTAAATCAAGAGAAATAATTCACGATTATTTCATGAACTGGGAACTTACACGTCCTCATCAGCGAAAACCTCCGAAATCGTCAATGGATCGACATTAGCATCCTTGGCGAGATTCTGTACAAAACCGTAAATGGTTATGAAAACAATATACTAGGCGTTTTCCATTAGCGTTAGAACACTTGAAACCAAACGATGACGCGATAACCGTGGTATAAAGCTCACCTAGTCAGGACGACTAAACGTATGTGTTTATCTACTAAGTCTCTAATCTAAAGTTTGTAGCTTTTTTCAACTTTATTTTCATAAGCAAGAAGAAAGGATATCAACCTCTTCCACATAGAGCATCTGTTTGTGAGGTAATGAAATTGGAAACACTACAGTTGGAGCACGTTCCTGCTCTCCATTCTCTACAGCCATAAGCAGCGCACCTTGACAGAAGGCAATCGCTTCTGGTACTAAGCTGAAACCGCCGCATTAACATTTGATACAACTGTACCAACAAACATACCGTACAAATTACCGTTTGGTTTCTTCAACAAAGTCGCTAATGATAGTGACAAGAAGAATTTGCCGCGCTAGAACCGTTAAGTTTATCACATGAGACTTTGCAAGTGTCATAGCAGCTAAGGCCAGAGCTGGAGAGCAAACAGGATGCCAACCGTCGTTTACGGGATACAATGCTGCTACAAGTCTGTAAACGAGTTTACGAGGAAAATTTCGCTACAAAAGATACGAAAATATTACGAAGCATAGGAGTGGATACAACATCTCATAACTATGGGCCCCGTTGAGTAGAAAACTAGCTGAGAAAAACGCAGAGAAAGGGCCTCCGTGGTGCAGTGTGTAATACGCGAACTCCCAGAAAGGGTTATTCGTGGTTCGGTCTGGCCCGGGGCCCAAGTATTGTGAATACCTCAGCATCGTTGCATTTGAATTTCACATCATACGCTGCCGTGAAAAATTATAAAAAAAATTTTAAGTAAAAAACGTTTGGGGAACTAGGCTTTTTTGTTTACCTCAACAAAGCTACCATGGAGAAAGAAATCGGTGCTTTCAAGTTTCTTAGTCGTTTCTTCCAGCACTGACGAATCAACGCACGAATACATCTAGTACTAAACTCCACGTCGAACTAAATACTTATAGAAGCACGACAACTGTTTGTGAAGAGACACTGACGATGAACTTACCTTCATAAGTACGTACATTACGTTGATCAACGAACCCAGCATCTTCAACGAACCACTAGTAAGTGACCCACATGAAGAGCCATCAAAGAAACGCAGTAAGTACAAAAATAACTTAGCAAGGAGCTTCTTATTGCCCTCCGCAAGGCTAGGGTGATAGCACTTTATAAGTCTAGAGAAACATGCGAACGTAAGAGAGTATACAGGATTATGCACAATACAGTGAACTCTTACCTTAGCAGAACAACTTCAAATTTCTCACTAGGATAACTAGATAGCAAATCAACAAGTTGTTCGAAGCTCCTCGGCATTTCAATGATAAAAGGCACTTCCAGGTCCAGAACTCCTAAACAGAGCATACTTTTCGATCCGCAACTTTGAACATCTCACAACACCAGTGTTGTAGATTAATTTTGAAAACTCAGCATACCGACTGAGCGAAATTTGTCACTGGATCCAAATTCCTTCATTTCTCCCTTTGAGAGAGGCGGACCAGAACATTTCGTTCCTACTCCATCTTTGTTCTTTCTCTCTTCTTCGTCATATTCCTTCTCTTCTCCATCCTTACAACTAGCGTTACCTTCACCACCTATCGCCTCTTGTCTCCCTCTCAGACAACTGCTTGATTTCGATAAAACGTTAGATTCGTCGCTCTCTGAAACTAGACTCGTTGGGCTACATCTTCAGCGACATATTGGAACGTTCTTCTCTCATTTTTTCAGAACGGTAGTTATCTAGGAAGTACACTTGTCCTGAAGGATCACTACATTCACATTATCTTAGCATCCATAGCTTCAGTCCTACTTATCACGCACGCTCTTATGTTACGTACAAACAACAATATTACTGCAGATAAACCTCACTATTAATCTCTTGGATCAGATCATCAAGCTCTTCTTCGTCTTCATCCTGAAGTTCTTCATCCAACAATTCCTCATCAGAATCAAGGAAAATTTTTTGTTTAGATACTCCCTCTACCTTAACCTCACATATATTTAGGAAGAAAAGAACAATAAGGCAAAGATACGTAGTCTTAACACTTACCTTGTCTACGTTCATAAGTTTCCCATGGAAATCGAAGCGTACTTCAAACCCACTGGTTTTTTCTCTATTCTCCAACTTTCCAGTAACTTCTTCCACATCAGCAGAAATATGACCATGCTTGTTCTTCTGCGAAAAAGCAGATGACAGAACGCACACAATTAGTATGGCTCCAACAATCGCACCTCTGAGTTCATCCTAGCAATTCTGAGGGATTCCAATTCCTCCAACTGCAAGCGCTCATCCAGAGCTAACTCCTCTGCTGTTTTCGTACGTTCAGCTGGAGTGGCACGTGCATCCGCATCTAATTTCAGGCTTAAAGCCTTAAAAGACAAGTAACTGAATTGATAAAACGACGTATCTCGTAGAAAACGCTGCCGAACGCAATTTAAAAAACTTTTAGATACATAACGAAAAGGGACGGTACGAACAGCGAATAATCACATACCAGTTTATCGTAGTCGTCCTTATCAACCTTTGCAACTTTTGTCGCTCCTACTGGACGAAAAGAATTCTTAATCTTTTCCAAATTTTTAAGATATTTCGCATCTAACTCTTCGGTGACAGTTTCCTGAACTACTCAAAATTCTCAAGGATCTTGAGAACAAAGTGAATAAAAAGTGCGGCGATAAGTTACCATCTCATCTTTTGCGCTGTGCTTATTCTCTCGGGCTTGCCTAGTTTTCGCAATCAAATCGGCAATTACGTCCTTGCGGTTGGGCTTGAAACCACTATTTGATGGTATATCCAACTCGCCGCCACCGAAATGTGCGACTTTTACCTGTAAAAGAAGTATCAAAATGGAATTTAAATAAATAAAAGGGATAAAGCTCTCAGCGTTGACCAATCCCCGACGGATGCGCCATGCATTCGACTTCACTAAGCATCGTCAGAGGTGGATGAATGCATTACAATGACTCGCGGTGGCCTACCGATGTATCGAACCAGTAATGCTATCGTGTCTGGCACGTATTTGTCGAACGAACCCGGTTGGATGGAGGGCTTGGTGAGCCTGTTGCACGGGGATCGATTCCATGTGTGTTACAGGGCGCCTCCGACCAACGTGCTACACGCCCTCCCTCCCCCCCCCCCCCCCCCCCCCCCCCAAAAAAAAAAAAATGAAATTTATGAATGCAGAATATCAAAATATCACACCACATCAGCGTCAATGTTTCCCGTGTCGTCTTCGTCGTCGGAAGCAACTATCTTGTCGTATTTCTGTATACTAGTTAGTGCTTCACCACCGTGAGTAAGGACCTCTGGAAGAAATCACTGAAGGAAACTCAATTAAAAACGTGAGCGTTAACTTTCTATTTATTGTCTATTGCAATTTTTCACGGCGGGGTATTACATGCGATACAACCACAGTGATGCTGAAATATTTGTGAAACTCCGGACCGCAGGTGTCTGCAATGGGGAACAAACGCGCTGTTACTCCTTCCGGAGGCTAACGCGTTCACCACTACTCCATACAGGTTCTTCGTTTCGCCTGTCTCTCAGGTAGCTTTTTAATGACCATTGTGGTTGAAAGTGCGATGTTATACAGAAGAAAGAAACACACCAGATTGTTCAATATCGTCCGTCAGATTGAACTTACTACTCTTTTTCAAGTGTCTCAAACGTTCAGCCGAAAATCTATAAACTTTAAACTAATAAAAAATATCATGACAAAGTTGGGAACTGTCTGAATGAAAATGAAAACAAATGCACCTCAGAGAAGCTTTTTCTTCACTGGAGATACTCTTGTTTCTTTCACCGATACGTTTGTCAACAATCTATGAAAGAAATACGGTATGAGGACAAGACAAGCACACTTGTTCGTCTACAGGTTAGAAAGCAGCAAATATGCATACCTTATTCACTTTACCTCGACGATCGTACTCAACCCCTAGACTTTTTTGTCGCTGTTCGTAAGCCCGTTTGCGTGACAGCCCGGGATGACCAGCCCCAAGCGATCCTTTCTTTTTTCCCAACACATAAAACAGCACAGTGCTATTTTTTACATTAAAGTTCCACTCAAAGCCGCAAACAGAAAGAGATAAAACAACCTACGTCATGTTTGAGACGGTTGAATTTCAGTTCAAACGGATTTACTTTAGGCAAGGAGCTGGATTTTTTTCCACCCAATGCTGTCTGTCGTTTCTTCTTGACCATATATATATATATCTAAGATAGACAGCCTTAAGGTCCAAAATAAACAAAACACCAGAGCTTTATTAAACAATGCTCAGTGTCTTCACTTCCGACGTGAAATAGGGTCCACTTGGTGCAATGTCAATCAATGCATTTAAATCGACGCTCACAACAAGGTGTGTTGCTACACCGTCTGGGTATGGCGGAAGCTTTTGAACTTCTGTATAGATTGTTTGGCTTCTTTACTGCAGTACTGTGTATCTTGGGAACTGAATCTTGCGTGTTCAATGCCGGCAGAAATAGCAAAATCTTGAGATTTTGATTGGCGTTGGAGAGATATAAGGTATACTATGAAGTATCACTGCGACATTTTGGTTTCGATGCCTTCATTTCTTCGTTGTATCTTCTGCAGTACGCATTCGTAAGAAGCCTTCGAGCTTACATATCCGCCGTGTCAAGATGTCGAAGAGCCGTAAGTGGTGGCGATTGCCAAGCCGTGTTCTTAAGCTCTGAAAGAGAAGCGAACACTGTTCTATGCTAGAATTGTCAAGTTAAGAAGAAGTCTGTTCTCATGTCAAGAAAACCCTGCAACTTTACAAAGTGAATAGCTTCCCACTTTATAAAGTCGTTTCACCTAATGTGAATTAGTTTGCTTTCCCAAGTTTTTGCTGCTGACAACAGTCAAACAGTTCTTTCCCTTGAAAAATGAGTTCACGGTTCTGCATATGTGCATGTGGCGAAGTGTCGAGCCTCGGAGATAGAACTATTCGTTTCCTCCAGAATACGTTCGATCACTTGTGGGTGTTCAGGTGTGTTGGCGCCTGAAGCCAATTTATTGGTTGCAGTCCGTTCCATTTCCATTTCTGAACAGTTGCTTGGAAAGTTGAGAGTTGAAAAGTTTTCATTCTTATTGTTATTGAACACTACATACATGTCCATGAGTCCAGCCGTAAGTGAGCCGAGTGCACTGAACATAGGAGACGATCATTCTCCACAATCCGTGTTCAACACTGCGCCTCTGGTTCGGTCACCTTTAAAGTGTAGTATTTGCTGCAGTCGTTCTCGAATCAGCATGAAGCGTTCCACCTGAAATAAAATCCATAGTTGATTGTAGGAACATGAAAGTGCTGGTGTTGACTACGCTTCCTCTAAAATGTTTTCGTTTTTGGCTTCCATCGTTCCCACTATCATTTGCGGATTTTGGTTCAGTTTGTGGAAGTGTACTCTTCCGGAAGATGGAACGACATGTTTGTTTACTTCCTCTCGAAACTGGTGGTCAGAGCCAACATGAACTCGCTCAGCCATTCTCACTCGTTGGGTACAAGTGCGTTATTTTGTAGAAGGCTCTTCCGAAACAACGTCACCTTAAATGATGCTCATTTCACAGATTCTCATAGTCTAACTAAGAACGGATTTTTGAAAATCTTAACTTCATGACGGTTTACATTTCTTTTTTCCAGATCGTGAAGACAAAGTTGGTCTCTGTTCGTGTTTCTTATTTATCTCAGCACATCTGTCTCTATCATTCCAGCTCTATCTCTCCTCGTCTCTTTCTCTCTCTCTCTTGATCTTCAGACGTAGTTTTCTTCACAATGTTAACTTTTTATTTGTTGTTCTACTATGATTTTTCACCGCAGGGTATGATGTGAAATACAACGACAACGATGCTGAGATGTTTGCAAAACTTGGACCCCACGCCGGATCGAACTACGATTACCCTTCCTTATGGTCGCGTATAACACACTGCATCACGGAGGCCCTTGTTCTGCGTCCCTATGAGCTAGTTTTCTACCTAACGCAGCCATCAGCAATCACCTCTTCTACTAGTAGTTTTCTTCCTCTAGAGGTTCATTGAATTTGTTAAGTCACGTCCATTTATGTTCCATTTTAACTAGTCCTTGGTAACTCTTTTATTCACTGCCTTTTTCTTCTTAATGGCAGGGTATGTTGTGAAATATAACTCGTATGAAATGCTGAGATATTTGCAAAACTCCGGACCACAGGTGTATGCAGTGGGGAACGAACACGCGCTGTTGTCCTTACCGGAGAGCAGCGCACTTCACCACTACACCATCCGGGTCCTCTTTAAATCTCTCCTTCGCTTTGCATGTATCTCAGCTAGTTCTATCGATCTTTTTTTTGTAGTGTAGTGTAGTGACCGTAAGGGGGCGCGTGGAGCAGTACTCGGAGGTGCCCAGCAACACACTTGGAATCGATCCCCACGCCCATGGCCCACTAAGCCTTCCATCCCTCCGGGGTCGGTGAATTGGTACCAGGCTTGTCTGGGAGGGTAGCACCACGAATCGATGAATACGTAGGCCACCGCGAGTCATTATGAAGACCATATGCATTCAACACTTCAACACTCCAACAATGCTTAATGAAGCCGAATGCATGGCGCATCCCTAAGGGATTGATCAACGCAGAGAGCTCTTATATCGCTTGTTGTCGAGTTGGATTTTTATGTACATTTTCCTATGCTATCAAATGTCCTTCAGTGGTTGATGAGTATCAACATGTTGGACCTAGTAATCTCCACACTTCTGGTCGTTTCTGTTTATTGTCTGCATATTCTTTACGGAGTTGATCATCGAGGTTAAACGGAATCGTGCGTAATATGGGGTTATCCGGAAATTCATGTCCGATATTAACCTGTGTATTCAAAGTTACATATCTCAGCTCAGAGTAAAGTGTACTGATCGGAAAAAGCCCATTAAAATCTACACAATTTTGCAAATGGGAAACAAATTTGTTTATACTAGTTGCACAAAATTCTGGGTTTCTGTAGACGGCGAACTCTTTAAAGACAGTTACGTAATCCGCTTGGTTTCTGAAGCATTTATAGTAAAAATTTATGGTGTTGGTGAAGTGATAGACAGTAGACGAAAGGTCTAGCGAATATGTTGGATGAAGTAATCCAGGTCGTTCAACTTCTGCAGCGTTAGTAATGCGACGTTTGACCGCTCATTTTAGTGGAGAAGGATTTGCCTTTTCTCTTGACCAATGCGGATCACAATCGGTGATGTTTCTGGTCTGTTTTTAGGTTTGCTGGGCGCACTTCGCCGTAATCGTTTGACTCGGATTCAGGAAACCGATGAATCAAGCCAGCTGTAGAGCACAAAACTGTCAGCATGATCTTCTTTTGCTGCATTTTTGCCTTTGGAAAGTCCTGCGGAGCTTCATCACGGTTCAACCACGGAGCCGATCGTCGCCGGTTATCATAGGTGATCCATTTCTCGTCGCACTTTACAATACGGTTGAGAAACGGGTCATTCTGGTTGCATAGAAGAAGCACCGACGACATCTTAAAACGCTGATTTTTTTCATTGTCATTCAATTCGTGCCGCACTCATCAAGTTTCTTTGTCTTTAAAATCTTAAAGTGTTCGGAGAAAGTTGATATGCTCACACTAATTTGTACAAGTTCTCGAAGAAGCTGTGCGAGTTGTGCATATGTTCAGTTCCATGAAACTCTTCAATTCATCGTTGCATTGCCGAAGGATGTCTATGATCTTCTGCATGTACTATATCGGAATCGCCACGACGAAGTTTTCCAAGTGAACGTTACAGGGTGTTTTCGTTAACACTTACTTGGTGCCATATTTGGTCAATATTTCGAGGCGCTTGCGCTGCGTACATCTGAGTTTGAATCCGTGTAAAGAAAAATAAAGCTCTCAGCGTTGATCAATCCCTTAGAGATGCGCCATGCATTCGACTTCATTAAGCATCATTTGGATGTCATTGAATGCATACGTGGCTATTACAGTGACTCGCGGTGGCCTGCCCTGGTATCGAGTCAGTGCTACTATCCTCCTAGACAAGTCTGGTACCAATTTGCCGACCCCAGAAGGCTGTAAGGCTTGGTGGGCCATGGTCATGAGAATCGAATCCACGTGTGTGTTGCAGAGCACCTCCGACCACTGCGCCACACGCGCCAACGTAAACTATCCAAGTATGAATCCGTAGTTTTGTCGAAATTTCTGTTTTGACAGCTGAAGTTCTGACTTTGAAATTTTGTCAGAAGCATAGTTTTTATTATAATTAAATCGTAGAGAATGAAATTGCTTAAAATGAGCTTTGCATCCATAATAGCACAGCATCCGACGAAGTTGCTAAAACATACAAGAGGGATGAATTTATAAATCGGACATCGATGTCCGAGCAACCCCTACTAACACGAACAGGACTATTGAGGAACCAGGAGTAAGGAATTCGCTCCATACGAGGAATTCGATGCTGTCGAAGCCGGAGCCAGTAGAAAGTTTTTTTTAGGCAAGTCGAAGAAAATAAGCTTACATTTACTTGAAAAGGGGTAGAAGGTAACGTCATACAGATTAACTAAACAATGCCTTGCGCGTTTTCCTGTTTAACTGCTTGTTATCAACTTATCGACTCCGACAAGTTCAGTGGAGCCTATGTTCTATCTTTTCGTGGGCCACAGCTGCCTTTAGATTCTGTACGAATACCAAGACCACACTGTCCGTCAATGATCTCAACTAGGAAACATGATAATGCGGGAGGAACATCGAACTTCATCTATTGTTATGAAACACCACATCCCCAATACCACCTTCCAGATAGATCGGAAATCTAGCGTTCATCTTCAGCTTACTGAAGTGCGGTCTCCGTTCCTGAGGCCAACTTTAAGATTGGAATAAACTGCCACCAGAGATGGGCGCGGACCCGTTCCTGTTCATTCTAGTAAGTACCTTCTCGACACTCGTGGTGTTGTTCGCTGTCCTGCTCAGTTCCGGAACTGAGTTCTACACAGAATCTACGTCCAAACTCAATATTCACGACTGGTTCGTTTCAAAGTGTTCGTCCAGCCAATGTTTGATTCTGTGTGAACTATATCATCAGCACCAACATAACGGTGTAGCTAACGACAGTCATCTTTGACAACATCCTTCTCGTTCTAGCCTTGCTTAATGTGCCTATTTTCCAATATATTATTACCTGCGAAGACTAGCTGAGAGAAACGGAGAGCAAGGGCCTCCGTGATGCAGTTTGTAATGCACGAGCCTCCCGAAAGGAAGTCGTGGTTCGGTCCGAGCCGGAATTCAAGTTTCGCGAATATCTCAGCATCGTTGTGGTTGTGATCCACATCATATCCTGCAGTGAAAAATTATAGTGAGCAGGAAATAAGAGGTTAAAATTTCAGCGTCATACAAATAACCGTAGAGAATGGTTCGAACTTTCATTTCTTTTCTTTGTATTCTGCAATACATAACATCACGTGTATTGTTCGGATTCCAGCACTTGCATTGGATTCGTTTTATCTCATCCATATTTCACAAAAATCACCGCATTTTTGCGCGTGCACTTGGCTGCTGCTTGAGAATTTTTGGTGTTCTTTATGAGTGTGGGTTGAATACTGGTTGAATCAATTCTCCATGGAATCGTTGGACAACTGTGTCAGTGCGTTCCCAAATCTTCATCGCAGGTAGTGTCCAGCTTTTGCGGATTGGAAGGAGCGAGCAGATTCCAGACGGCTCTGGTACCAATTTTCTGACACCGAAGAGAAAGGTGGCTTAGCTCCGAGACGGGATCGAAGCATGACATTGCAGCACAGATCACACCCTTACACCCTTGGGTGAGAGCCGATATTACCTATAGAATAAATACCTGACTGAGGGAAAGTAAGGGGCTCGATTGGTGTGATTGACAGTACGTGAGCCCACGGTAAGGGTAATCACTGGTTCGAATTCCTCCTGAGGTTCCGAGTTTGCTCACATCCCAGCATTCTTGTGGTTACATTTCGCGTCGTACCCTGTCACGAAGAAAGAGTAGGTGAAAAATAAAAGTTAGAACTATACGTATATATATATATATATGTATATATATATATATATATATATATGTATATAGTGTTTATATTCCTAAGTCCACGACTATTTGTCAGAACGTTTCACAATATCTCAATACAACTCGTTCTAGTTATCATGAATCAAAACCATTAAGTGTTATACATTAATGAGGTTAAAGCAACCTCAGAATTGAATAGGACTCACCAATCGATCTCTGACTCCTATGACCTGCTCAAGCATCTATTCTGCTTGTCATATACGATTTACACATGTAATTGCTAAGTCGTTGAAGGATGAAATCAAAACAACTCGAGTGGATGTTGTCTGACATGCGTGGATTTCAGAATCCAGACATAAAACTCGAACAGTACGCGACTTCGCCCGAAATAGCAAGTACGCTTCTTCATATTATTCGTATGTTTATTGAAAAGGGTAGATTTGTTCGAACGTATTTCTTTAGTGGCTATCATAGATAGCATAGATAGACTCGTTGGACTGGACGGACAATTGGTTGCTGACCTTGGTTGCGGATGTGGAATGCTCATGTCCACTGTTGCCTTAGCATACCAACCAACAATGATCATAGGTACATCTTTCTTCACCTTGGTGACACTTTCAACACTAGTAAAGTATTACTAGCTTCCATCCCTAAGATAAACATGTTAAAAGATAAAAGTATGTTAAATTTTATGAACTTTTTGATGAGCTTACACGAGGTTCTTAAACGTCCGTTGATTTTTCACGGCTATGGTTTCGGCTACTTCGCCTTCTCCAGAGCCTAGACATATTGCAATATAGCTTTATTCTCGTTACTCGGTAAGTGTTCCACTTAAAATCTTGATGGAAATCTAATTTAGAAATCAGACCTTAAAAGGATAAAGGATAAAGCCCTCGGTGTTGATCAATCCCTGAGTGATGCGCCATGCACTCCATTTCATGAAGGATCGTTAGAGGTGATTGAATGCATATGCGGCTTTTAGAATGCAGTGGTCAGCCAATGTATCTAGTCAGTGCTACTATCCTCCTAGACAAGTCTAGTACCAATCGCCGACCTCAGAAGGATGCAAGGATTGGTGAGCCTTGGGCGCAGGGATGGATCCCATGTGTATTCCAGGGCGCATCCGACCACTGCGCTACCCGGAAAACCTTAGTTCGTTGAAGAATGTAAATTTAAAAGGAAAACATACCTAGACAGAAAACTAAGATACAACGGAGTAATCCAGGTGTCCACAGGTCACAAAACAAAACTGTTGGTTTTACTGTCACATTTACGATCCTAGCGCAAAAATGAAAAGCATCAACGCACTGAACTATTGAGGGATGTTAGAATAATTGCAAAAATCCAAAAATTTGCCAAAAAGACGAATGCGTCATGACATACACATTACTTGGTGTCGTATGTCAGATTAGTTTTCTGATCAGGGTTTTGTAGAATCTTACGGAAACATATCATTATTTTTATCTCAGGATTCGAAATAGACAAGCAGGCGCTTGCAATCTGCAAAGAAAACTTAGAGGACCTAGAAATTGAAGATCGGTAGGGCTTGATTTAATCATTGTGTTTCGTTCTGTTCTCCTACGACTAGGTGCCTTTACAGTGTAGAATTTATAGCTGTGAGTTAGTTAACAGCGATGTTCTTCAAATATCAAGTAGTCTTCACAGTCAATTTGACGTCATAGTCATGAATCCACCATTTGGAACAAAAAGTAACGTAGGTGTGTTTTTACTTAACAGTTTAAATTCACTGCTTTACCACCATCGTTTAGGAATCGATATGCAGTTCGTACGAGCTGGTCTTATGATGTTATCTCCAGGTAGTAGCCTATTTTCCCTACATAAGTCTTCAACACGTGACTACATTCTCAAAACTGCAAATAAGTGGAGCGGTATGGATGTGAGCATTTACCACAATTCCCCTCTATGCCATCATTGAAAACATTCGAGATTTCTTTATTCCAGGCACGCTGTGTGGCGAAGTTGAAATGGAACCTGCCTACCACTTATAAATTTCATAAGAAAAAGTCGGTGGATATAGATGTGGATCTAATACATTACAAGAAAGTTCCATAAATTTATTTAAAAAGTTGAAATAGAGGAATGTGGCGATCAATAATGATTTGTATAATTATCATCTAGTCCTCTTCTCCAGCGGGCAGGTTATCTCTCAGAATATGGTCGAATTTGATCTTAATCTCAGTGTTTGTAGGATTCTCGATCACACTTGAGTAGACCTGAAGAACTAATCAATTATTACTAGCGGGCCGTGTTTTCGAAGTTACTTCAAAACAAAATCCATGAAATGTTTAGTGTATTCGACGAATTCCAAACAAGATGATTCACCTGAAGTGTTAGGTGACCAGTGGTGCTCATTTAAAAGTATAGCAGGATAAAAATTTCCATGTCCTTGCAAAGTGCCTGGCGACTTCTTGTTGTTAGGTAGAACTAAATTTGTAAAACCTCCCAACGCGTTACCACCTCATCGTAGTTGGGAGGTGTTCTACAGCGGCAGGATTCATCCCCTCGGCAGGGTCTCCCAGGCTGAGAAGGAGTCCGGTGTTGCTATCAGGAAGCCCAGCTAAGAGTAAACTAATACCAGAATCTGCCACCGTCTTGGTACCAAATTATTCGCATGATGCAAATCTCCCTCTGGTCCACAACAGCGACCAATGTCTGCGGTGGTGACGACCTGGGGCAGACTTTACCCAGGCTGATCTCTGGACTCCAGAGAATTACAATTGCTAAACCAGCAAATCTCCGAAAAAATGGAGATTATGCTGGGAGCCGCACAACCAGTGAGGACGGGTCATCCAAGTATTCAAGTAAATTTGTAAAAAGAAACAAAAACTAAGATATATGGATAACGAGGAAGGTGTGCTCTGACTTTCTCGTGTTTCATGTTTCAACGGATTCTTTCGTCCAAATGTTTTCACGAAGTGCCAAAAAATCCGGAGTGAATCACAATGAACCATTATAACCATACTGAAAGGGACCTTGAAATGCAGAGCTTCAAGACCGCCACGAATTGCTCCAGCTAAAACTTGGGAATAGTTGAGAGCTGAAAGTGATGATGGCACCTCCACAAGCTCTGTCAACGGATTGTTTTCAATGATGAGAGAAAATTCACGATCACCGCTGGACCAATTCGATACCGTAGCTGGTACACCTGAACGTCTACGCTGTCGGAGTCATATCACAGCGCTTGAAAATTGGACGAACCTAGATAAGCAGGAATGGCATTCTTCGATAAGACGTCGGCGATCTGTCGGCAGTCTGTGCACTTTGGAACGTGGGCGTTCTTGGCGAGAAAGTCGTCAGCTAATCTGGTTCCCATGTTGAATCCGATCTACAACAAAAGGGTACAAAAACGCCACATGATTTCCAAAAACTGTGAGCCGACCTTGTCAAGACGGATATTAACTTGTTTTGGATCCTCGTAATCTTGCAGCATCTCTGTTACAAGCGCACCATATGTCAATGAGAAAAGTTCAGAGCTCATCTGTTACATAAAGATATTACGTTTATTAAGCTGTCAAGATTTTATTAAACCTGACAGGACCCATTACTTGAGTATAGTTCATCAGAAACCTACCATGATGCACTGCTACTAAAGTCATGGTCACAATTACTCCTATACTTAGACGGCCAGATATCATCGTTGTGCGGGTCCCAGCATAATCTCCACTTTTCGAGGTCTTCTTAGCTTAGCCATGGTGTTCCCCTGGAACCCCGAAGTCAGCCTGATCAAAGTCTGCCCCAGATCGTCAACACTATAGGCAGTCGCCGCCTTTTTGGATCAGAGAAAGATTTCCCACCATGCGACTAGTTTGATACCGGGATGACAGTGGATCCTTACTAATTTTGATTTACTCTCAGTTGGTCTTCCTGGTGGAAACACCAAACTCCTCAGTCTGGGAGAGCTTACCGGGGCAGGCATCCGCTGTACATCGCTGCCCAATACCGAGGAACACCTCCCAGCCACGATGAGGCTGTAAACCATTGAGGATGGTCAATATCCTATATTACATGCAAATTCATTAAAAACGTATGCATCCACCTTCTTTGGTTCCATTAAACCAGCTTTTGATGTTTTGGACATCTGTAAACATACAAATGCACTACTTGATATTACCTACAAATTTGGAAACATAATATCATGATACGACAAATAGACACCATTTATTCAATATATTCAAAAGATTGAATTGCTTTAAATTTATTGGATCTATCGGCAGAAGGGATTAACAGCACACTTTATTATCAGAAAAAGATACATGAGATCTAGAATCCACAGTGCCACATAACATTCATTATATAACGCCATAAGGCAAGATTGAGTGAAATGGCAATATGCTAGTCAGAGTCGGACATCTCCTGAAATGACCACTTCTATCACGAGTTAAGTCGGCAGAGCTAATAATAAACGTTCTCCAAGCGAACGACAACACTAAAAATGAATGTATCACAGCACCCTTCTCTTTTTATCGTCATCACTTCGTGAACTAGAACGAGATCGTGACCGTTTGCGAAACTTTCGGACTGCTTTGCGAGATCGATCTATAAGTTGAGTCATTAAGATAGCTCACTAAATAACGAACTTCAAAACAATCACACCTGTTGAAAAATAACAGACCTTTTTCATCGTCACTATCCTTCTCTTCTTTCATACGCTTCTTCCGCCTTTTCTTCTCCCTCGTCTCACTTTCGCTGTCAGACTCCTTCTAAATTTCCATAAGCTTGACGGCCATCTTCGTCACAACAACAGAAGAAATCATACATCACTTCTTTTGCCTCTTTTCTTCTTGTCCTTTTTTTTCTTTTTAGACACTGAGTGGTGATGAGAGCACGCTTCACTCAGCGAACGTTTGTAGTCTTCAAAATATTTCAAGCGAATCTCCTCAGAGTCTATCTACAACATTCGAGGATAACAGTAAGTAGCTCGTCTACAGTACTTTGTGAGTAAGACGAAAAATAATTGTCAAAGGATGATCAAAAATCAAAAAGGGAGAATGCGGTAACAGGTCAGTCACGAACCTACAAGTTGGAAAAATCCTCAGAGCCTATCTACAACATTCGAGGATAATTGAGTACTGGGAAACACTTCAACATGGCAAAGTTGGAATGAAATAAATGTGCAGCTCTAAAGAGATGTAGCCTGCATTTGTCTCTTATTTAGATTAACACGTAAAGAACACTTGGAATTTAGCAGCCGTACCGCTTCGGACGACGCCTAATGCTCAGTTTTTCAGTACCTATTTTCTTGACAATAAACGACAATTTTTCGATAACTAGTGGACCTGAGGGTTCTGAACATGACAGGATTGCAGAATAGACTTCGCTCTATCGTTCTATGGGCATGAGTGATATGTACGCCATTATTTGCTATGTGTTACCAAAGTCCAACAAGCAAATACATTCCTCTCCACACACGGAAGTGTTTCGCACCTTACGTTGCGTCTGTTTCGGAAGTTTTCCTACCCAAAAATTCCACAGACTCACTACATCGTTTGAAATTTAAGTAACACTTAAATGCCACTCAAATTACTGATCATGAATCCGTTTGAGAAAAGATCTCTTGCATGCTTCTTAGTGAAGGTTTGGGCCTTTCCTGCCGTCTTCCTGCACAACCTGTGTTCTATAAACTAGAGGTTGGTTAAAATAAGTGCAGGAAAGTAGTTCTATGCGCCAAAATAAACCATGAGAAAAATTATGACCCATTTAGGGGTTGTACTGGCCGCCCGGTGCGCAGCGTATGACATGTGTGTCCACATCGTCCATTGATAGTTAAAGGATCAGAACTTCGAGTTTTTTTTCATCGCCATTATTTGACCAGATTAGGAAGCATATAGTTACTACTGCTAAACAAATAATTATTATAGACCTTACTCGAGTATTACAACTTTTGTGCGACCAGTTTTCGGCATACACAAATATGTTGGGTGCGGGAAACAAAGTAGCCAGAGACGGCAGGCACGCACTCGTGGTCGCCGATCCAATTACGTGCCAAACCAACCAGGCCTCCCATCGCCAGTGACCGACGAATTGGTACCAGACCTCCCTTCGAAAAGCTGTCTCCAATCTACAAAGGTCGGCCACAAGTTAAGCGGAAGACTTGGTACGCTTTGCCAAGGATATCTCAAGATTTCAGAACGAGTCGACCCGACCAGAACTGAATGACGTTCATATGGATGAAGTCTTGAGATTACAGTCGAACGTAAACGCAAGT
The DNA here is from genome assembly GCA_900624975.1 of Angiostrongylus costaricensis. Taxonomy (NCBI): domain Eukaryota; kingdom Metazoa; phylum Nematoda; class Chromadorea; order Rhabditida; family Metastrongylidae; genus Angiostrongylus; species Angiostrongylus costaricensis. Next base: position 36,045 of record UYYA01004553.1, on the reverse strand, counting down.
TCGAAGTAGAGGATGAAGGATTCGAGATAACGAATAGGACGGGATTAATGCTGAGATCTCCGCAATATGTCGGACCATATAAGTTAAAGTTGATAAAAACATACTTCGTGTTATTTTTATTTTATAACAAATCATTAGCAAAAGGATAAGGTCGCCGTTAATGAATCCCTTGGGAACACACCGTACATTCGACTCCATCTGTAGCATCGCAGAGATTACTGAGTGTATATTTGGCCTATGAGCCAAAACATGGGCTTACCAACGTGTCTACTCAATATCTGTATGCTCTTAGAGACATCTGGTACTAGCTTGCCGACCCCCAAGGTATGAAGAGTTAGGATCGTACAGACATAGAATAGAACTAACGACGATGTCTGTGTTGCGAGGCACCTCTAACACAATGACAATGTAACACACTATTATACTAGACAACAAAGTGCTAATATCTTATTCAAGATCGAATCATGGAAGAGAAACATACCACAAGAAAAGCCTTTTCCTTCTCAATTTTACCACGAACGGCGGTCCATTCTGTATTAGCGTCCACCATAGGTTGTTGCGCTCGTAAAAGGTGACGGAATTCACTTTCTTGGCGTCGCTTTTTCCGCGCCTCTTCTCGTTCGGCCTCACGTTCCTTAGATTCTGCCTGCAATATTGCTAAATCATAATCTTTTTTTTTGACATGAAATGTTGTGAACACATGTCAACAAACAAGCACCTTTTCGACTAACGAATTGTAACAGAGTTTCATATTTCCGTAATCTACAACCAAACCCTTTTCAGCCGAAGTAACCCACTTGGAGAATTCTTCGAAGGTTGTGTCCACCTATAAAAAAAACATGATGTTTCCTAAAACAGACTGCATAAAGTTGGAAAGATGTCGTTCACGCTCTGTTGTCAACTAATGGTATCGGCACTGTTTTGCAAGAATTATAGTTGCAAGCCGCAAACTATATTCTCGTGACTTTTATGATAGAGACCCGGGAACGCCTTAGCACAGCTAATTCGGTATTACAAGGAAAACTTTGCTCGACCGCTAATGAGCATCTCAGTGAGAACGAAGATGACAAATACTTGTGTCGCCGTCGGACTCGTATATGAACACGATCATTTTAATGAATAGTAGTTTCATAACAACGAGACGAATGAAAACAGTGCTAAGGGAAGCAGCTCATTCAAACACCCACTTACTGTTGTTAAAAAATCAATATACCTGAACAACTTTCTTCTGGTCACTAAGAATGTCCTTGATCACTCGCCGATCCTGTCCATACTGTTCTTTTAACTCTTCTACATAGAATTTGAACAGATCAAGCGGAGTGGAACCTAGAGACGTAAAAGTTACATAAGTAATACCAGAAAAGTATGATGCCAAAACTCAGCAACAGCTTCGTACCATCTTGAGTGAGCATAGCATCAAAGCGCGGATCGGATGAAATTACAGGATAAAGAGATGACCATAGAGACATTGATGTCAATTCTCCTTAAAAAATCTACAACAGTTCAGTTTTTCCGGACAACCAAATAAAAAAGCTGCAGTATAAAAAGACGCACCTTTTTTATGTAATTGCTGTAAAAACTTTTGGAAGTCTTCTCGAACTTTACGCTCCTGCCTCTTAACGCGGCGCTCCTAAAACAACCTCCACAATTATTAAGAGGACGAACATATAACGAACAAAGTCAAATCACCTCAGCCTCCTTTATTTCAGCATGCTCCTTTTCAGCTTGACGAATATGCTCTTCGAAAACGATAAGTGCATCTTCTTTGTCCATACCTTAAAAAGAAGTAGATAGAAACTTCTAGATATTCTCTTAAGATAGTTTTGACAACAGGAGGAAACAATGTCGAAGGAATGACTGGAAAACCACGCGTACTTTGCAGTGTGGTGTCATCGGCAAATTGTGGGTTTTCAATAAGAAGTCGCTGGGCTTGCGCCCACGTGGTTTTGTAAGTTATCTGATCCATGCTTTCCAATATTTCTGCCAGTGCTTTAATGTTGCGTTTTCTTGTTTCACGATTCAAATCCGCGTCCCTTTTTGTTACATAGGACTGAAAATATAAGACGTGGGACATATAAAAGTGAAACCAAGAAAGAAAAACAGCTGACATACGAACAGAGTCGGGTTGTTATAACTATAAAATTAAATAAGTCGAAAATATCAGTGCATATCTGAGAAGATAACATGCGAACTACATAATAAACACAGTAGAGAGAGCAGTCTTTTACCAAGGCTTCTCGAAATATGTCTTGACGGTCGTCCTCGTGAACAGCCTGCCATACCGCCTCCTTGCCGAATATCTCACGTGCTCGCATATATTTCAAACCGGGCTTCATTTTAGGATGATCCTGCAGCCATTTTTCGAGATCCTCCTTTGCCTTTTTTATTGCCAATCGTTTCTCATCCTTAACATGTAAACTGCGAGAGAATAAAACTGGAAAAGAAAGTATATTATCATACCCTTTCTTCCTTCTGTCTCTGTACCTTCCATGCATTGAACAGTTGTTTCTTCTCAGAGACCTAAACAATAACTTAGCAAACCAGTTCATGAAGTCACACAATAATTTAAGTGCTCAGTACTTTAGTAAGAATGCGGAAACGTGGATCACTTTGGATGTGCTTGACAGCGTGTTCCCAGTTGCAGGTCGACGATATTTTACCTGAGCAATTAAAAATAAATATGCGGTCGTTCCTACTGAAAGCGGAATGCACGCTCGTCGAAATTCACAAAACTTCAAAAGCTTCTAAGGAAGACGACTTTGCATAGTAGCAACGTCTTGAACTAGTATTTTTTGCAAAAGATTCCGCAAATGTAAAGAGAATGACTAACCTTCATTGTACTTATCCCTGAGAAGGTCTCGGAAACGTTCGGCTTGACGTTTTTTAAGGTCCTGCTCATTGTCTTCTGCTTGTACTTCTACCTATAACAAAACAAAAGGATTCGAAGAAATAAGTGGTTATTTTGTAAAGCGATGGGCAAAATAAAGGATAACGTGGAAATAAAACATACTGATTCAAGATAAATTGCAAGACTTACTGTCTGTTCAGCTGTTTCCACTTTAGTTTCAGCCGGTAATGGTACTGTCATCGATGCTAGGGTTGCTTTCATTGCCTTCTCCATTTCGCTCTCCTCTTTCACTTCTTCCTTTGGCGATGTTTTCTCTTTTTTTACTTCTTTAGTGGTTGCGGTACTTGCTGAAAAAGAAAAGTGTGGAACATCAACATACAAAAAGAAAATAACTACATCTTCACCGCCGCATAATAAACAAAACACTTAGCATTCAGATCGGAATATTTTAGTCCGCTGACGTCTTACTTCACGACCTCATTTGGCTTAGTTGCTTGAATTGTGGATCGCTCGACTTCAGAAGTATACATCTTACCAAACTTGCTAGTGATTCCTTCCTCATCATCTTTGTGCATGGTGATGCTCTCATATTAGGTCACATCTTCGAATATCATTCTATAATCTATAAACCGTTATCAGACGCGAATGCATCTGCATGATGTGGCTGGCAACATAAGCCGACCCACCACAGATGGATGATTCTTTCGTATTCACCTTAGTGGATGTAAGCATTCCCCTGGTGTTCATCCATTCTGCTCTTCATGCCCACCTTTCTTAAATACTTCTCATTAAATGAGCGGCCAAGTTGTGTTACGTCTCCAGAAACACAGTTTACTGAGTCGTCAACCACATGCGACTATAATCAGCTGTTCTAAACTTCCTCATTGGAAGTCACGAAAAAGCGGCTCTGAAGAAGGCGATACTGCCGAAACGTCAGCTAGCGTTGTATTGTGTTGTGTTTTTATGGAAGTAAATGTATGCTGTTTAAAAACCTCGCGATTGCTGAACAAGAAAGCGACACAGTTTACTGAATTTCGCAAATAATGCTGCTTCCGAATGCCCCGGCCTGCATAGCCCGACCAGTGGAAAAATGATTATGGATTTGGTCATCATGGATTTTATAACACCAATACACTTCGCAACAAATAATTGTTGCTAACATTACTGTTGTATACCTTTTTTTACCTCAACCATTTCTTAGGAGCTTGCCATGTAAAATTTTCTTTCCTAGCAATTGATTTACAAGGGTTTTAGGCCGACCGAAACGGTGTTCTCAAAGGATTAAAAAAGCTCTTGACGCTGATCAATCCCTGAGAGATGTGTCATGCATTCAACTTCATTAAGCATTGTTTGGAGGTGACTCAATACACATCTGGCCTTTACAATGACTCGTGTTAGCCTACCGATGTACATAGCCAGTACTGCAATCCTCCTAAAGAAGTTTGGGCCCAATTTTCGGACCCCGGAGGAATGTGAGATTTGGTGAGCCAAGGGCACGGGGATCGATCCCATATGTGTGCTGCAGGGAGTCTCCGACAAGTGCGCCACGTTGTTCACAAACCATGATAATCACCTCGAGATCAAACTCGGGAGTAAAGCTACGGTAAAATGTTGGAGTATCATCAGGGTCTACATCATAAACCTGCTTCCGGACACATAATGCAAAGTATGTAAGGTCTTCTAATGTAGATATAACTTCCTGTGACGAAGAACACGAAGAACTGTCGACAGTAGATGGCCTCAATTACAATTCGATAGCCAAAGATGCACCCTCAGAAACTAGTTGAAATATTGTAAGAGTTCAACAAACACGACTATTCGTTATTCATAAAGTAGGTGAAATTTGAAAGGTGAAGAAGCTCGATAAATGGATGCCGCATTAATTGAATGGAAGAATGCCCAAACTTTGCGCTTTTTACGCAGCAAAACCAACAAAAGTCAATATGATGCGAGAGCAAGGAGATTTGTTCGGCAGACATACTGAGGTGAGATGAAGCTTTTAACATTTATGAAAGTCGAATTTGCACTAAAAAACGGTTATGATGAGTTCGTTTTCGAAATCTTCAATCTTAGAAAAACAATCACAGCATAGAAGTACCGTTACGAAATCAATGAAAACTATAATAACATAAGCGAAAGCATCAACAACTCATTAAAAAGCCTATTGTTCAAGTACAACTACGTTTTAACACACGTTGTGGAACTAACATTGAAGAACTTTAAAACATCTCCCTCAACATTCTTATCAAAACTCTGGTTAATCAACTACCACCTTCCAGCTTTTTCTGCAATCTCGACAACTACAACATGTGAAAATATTTGACAACCGCCACTGCAGAAAATGTCTTCGAATTATTAGCTTTCTGCAAGAGCTTTGAATTATAAGCTATCAGAACAAATAGTGCAGTGGTAAGAGATGTCATGCAATACACAAGTGGTCGTTGATTTATCCATGGCCCAGAGCAAGTGAAGCCATACACCCATCCGGGATCGGCAAATTGGTTCCAGATTTCTCTGTGGAAATAAATACGCATAATACATCGTTAGGCTACCGTATGTTATGGCCAGATATGCATTCAATTACCTTCACGATGCTTAATAGAGACGAATATATGGCGCGTCCCTAAGGAACAAGGCGAACCGTGGACGCGTTTATTACACAAAAATTGTAGTATACCCAAAATAAAGTAAAAAGGAACCTGTTCATCACAGTGCTTATATTTAAAACCGAAATAGTGAACTTCTATTTTCTTTGCAAAGAAGGTACAGATTATAAACGGCCTTATTCTGGATAATAAAGTGGTGTCTGCTTCGGTATTCTAATTTTTGTTGAATGTCGTATATAAATGTGTGATGTGAACTATGCAACTAAGACATAAAAACCTGAGCTGATTTTCCAACAATCAGTAAGAATTTTGCGAATACCATAGAAGCAAAAGACCTGAAAACTCTATCGACTTTTAAGTGGAACATTTCTCTACTCATCCTGGAGTGAAGGCGATCTTTGAAGAATATTATTTTTTATTCATAAGGTATTTCAGAACTAAAAGTTCCGAAGATTGAAAACAAGGTTTGAAATTCCGTTTTTTTTTCATGTTTTGCTTGTCTTACTGCTCCGTTCTTTGAAGTACGAAACCTGACGAAAAAAAGCGGTGGAAGTGAGATTTCTGAACTGTATAAAACCGTACTTCACCATGGTAGAATAGGAAAACTTGCGCCATATTCGTAGAGACCTGTAGATTCCGATATTTTCTTATTTTAAATTGTAAAGTCCTCTATAAGCTGAAATACGATGACTTAATGTTAAAAGTGGCCATTATTTTTCCATCGTACAAGTAGTGCAAATCAATTCATCTCAAAATCAGGGTGTTCAAGATACCATCGCGTTCAATTTGTTACCCATCACACCAAGGCCTTTTCTTGATGAACTGCATATTTGTCCCATTTATACGCAGTCCAACCACTTTCCTACTATCACTCAACTATTTTGAGCGTTGTTTCTGCTTCATTAGTACACGTAGAAAAAGATCAACAAAGCGCCATCTTTCCTGCGATTAGACAATTTGTCTTCCTGGTACATTGATTTTAACAAAGAAACTGAAAACTGCGAATGGCCTCAAACCTTCCACAGCTGCCGCAGGTGTGTTGAGAGCTTCGGGTTTCGTCCAAGTCGTTTCTTTTGTCACTGAGTTGTAATAATAGGCTCTACCTTCTGGTGTTTTGTATTCTTTCCATATTACATTTGCAGTAGATGTCGCAGCAGTCGAACGCTGAGCGATATATTTCTAAACAGCCGACCGGCATAAAGGATCATAATAACATAAACAAACTTCTTGACGCTCTTGTGGTGCTTTCAACTCGTCAGGCTTGTTCCATGAAGACTCTTTTGTGATTTTATTATAATAATACACACGACCTTCGGCTGTTTCGTGCTTTGTCCACGGACATTCCTTAAAATACAGTAATTAGAGCAAATGTGAACTTCCAAAATTTGTCACGTACAGTAGTGGTTGACTGTGTCTGCGGACTTTCATTATTTCCTTCTTCACCTGCCATTCCAGGTGGAACTAGCATGGGTGTTGGACGACTACCGACTGAAGCTCCAGTAGGAAGTGGGACGCTTACAAGAGTGTTTGGTGTCGACACCATTACTAGGAAAAGCGGTTTCAAAAATTGACAGAGTAAAGGCAAAACAGGAAAGAAAACCTCATAGAATTCCACTATTAACTCAAAATTAGAACAATACCTCTCTGCAAGGCATTTGCATTCAGCAAGATCTGCTGACCAGCTACCAGGCCCGGATTCATATTCAAAATCGGAAAACCGAAACCAGGCAACATCTGAGAAATGACTGAAAGACTATCTGGTGGATCACAGATATGTACGTCACTATTGGAAAGACATCCTCTATTGGACATCTTCCCATTTTTCAACCATAACGAACAGGTTAACAATGTTCCACTTGATAAGAGTTAACAAGAAAAAATGTTAGAACGAGTTTAGCATATAAATTAAAGTAAGTACTCCGAGCAATGAGTAAACAAAATAAAAAATAAAGAGGATGAAATACGCTGTCGACGTTACCAGTCGTACAAAACACATGACAAACTCTGCGTAGTCTTTATTGTAAGAAAACAATATTTCATAGCAGTGAAAACAAAAGTGGTATAAGCCAAACACGTTGAACATGATATGCGCGAATATTAACCCGAATTTGAGAAACAACTATTCCATGAGTGTTCAAATTTAAACATATCTTTAAGAAAACTGAAGAGTAAAACGAGCTTAACTAGTTTCGAAAAAAATGCTCCGCACAAATACACATATATATATATATGCAGTGTATATATATGTATACATATATGTCCATGTATATATACACAAGCACGTACGTCTGCGCACATATATGTACATATACTTGTATGCATGTATATATATACATATACGTATGTATATGTATGTATAAACGAAGAACTAACCCTTCTGGAAACGATCAATGACCGCATGATAAAGCTAGCAGTTTCGTAAAGTAGAGGTAACCTGATTAATTTACGTCACGGAATAACAAGAAAGATGAAAAGCAACCGACCAATAGTGCTAAAGCCGCTGCCTTTGAAGCGGTATGTCTACTGAAGGAACTCTGAAAAAAATATCCATATGATAAAAGGCTTTTCCAAAATTATGTAGACAACGTATGAAACAGTGCAGGCACTCAGTTTCGTAACTTTTGACTCTTCTTTCCTAAGAAGAACATTTCTTGCCACATCATTTCAAACACAACTTTCCACTAATAACGAAGAATTCATTGAAGAATTGCTTAATGACAACCTTCAGTATTGTCAGCATTAAGGGTTTGATTTTGCACGTTAAGCCGAAGATAAATATAGGTAAATCGTCCAAAAAGTGACTTCTAAATTCAAATTATGCCGACCCGTAGCGCCCTTGAGTTAAGAATGCGATACAGAAAGAGTAAAAACCACAGTATAACGCCGATTAAAAAACTTGGAGCATGTTTCTTTTTTGACATTCTGAAGCGTTAAAGGTTCATCTATCGAATACTTCAATATCAACTGAAGATGGTTCACGTACCTTGCTAGCTATGCGCAACCAAAACAACAGATCTCAGCTATCGAAGAAGAAATTAACTGTCAGAAAGGAAACTTAAGAAAATTGTTCAGACCGAATTTAAAGAAAACCACAGCATCAGCAAAACTATCTTAAATAACCCAGACAGAAAACGTGAAAATTTTTTGTTTAATAACGTTAAAATTGCAAAAAAGGCTTACACACTGACCGTTAAGCTGCTTCATTCATACGTTGAAAGTAGCGTAAAGAGCTATTCAAGAAGTTGAACACTTCCAGCCTTACATCACAAACATTTACTGAAAATGCAACAGACCTCGGCACACACGACCATAGAATTTGTTATCAGAGATGAATAGTAATCTTTACGTTGGCATCGCTCGATATGGAACCAGTATCTGGCTTTACATCTTCGCCAACTTTGATAGTTATCTGCGTCCTTTGTATACCTGATTCCATTTCACCATTTTTTGTTGTTTCAGACATTGCGTTACTGCTGTATACCTTAAAAAAATCGGGATAAGTTATGCTCTAATGCTTCGAACACTAATGGGACTCACGGTTCGCAGAGCACTCGCCCTATCAGCTAGAATGAATCGTGGTCCTCGTAGGACAGGAATACACCGTGGTGACGAAACCGATTGCTCTTTCAAGGAAACAATGGAGGGCAAAGGTTCCGAAAGCACAGGATACAAGCACTGATGACCACCATCTAATTCGGCTTCATTATTTCTGGATTCCAAAAGTTCATCAACTTGAATAGCAATGGGCGAAGGACATGATGATGGTTTTTCCGACTCATACCCAAGATCACTGGTATCTGAATTTTTATCTTTAAGAAATAAAAAACATTGTTCTTAGAGGAACGAAAAGAAAACTAGTCGTACGATATGATACTGTGCCTGTCGTTGCGGACGAAGATGTGGTAGCTACAACTGTAGCGTCCTTTACGTCGCCATTTGATAAACGATGACTACCAATCGTTTTTGTTAGTTCAAGAATCTTTCTGTCATGCTGAAATACATGCTAGTATGTGGCTAAAGGTGGTCAGTATACAAATAGCTTTGAAAAAGAAAGGAAAAAGAGGTAGAAAAAATCACCGGATTTAAGTTAGTTAGCAGATTCTGTACAATCTCCACCATGGTACCAAGACGTGCCTCCAAGGATAGCAAATTTCTGGAAGATAATTCAATAATTGCAACTTGGAAAATACTACACTAACGACCACAAACTTGAGCATAAAACAGTTTTCGTATAGTAGGTTCAGCCATGTTAAAATCTTCAACCACTGCACCACTTGAAGTCGTTATGTTAATAATGCAGTTTATAACCGCCAGAGTCTTAAAAACCTTCCTACGCTTTCGTTCTTACAAAATAATAACTGAAGTTCTATATAATCTACTTCCGTCCCAACGGTCTACCTCCTCATTGTGGTTGGGAGGTTTTCCTGGTATTGGGCTACGATGTAAAGCTGGGGATTCACCCCTCCGGCAGGGTCTCCCAGGTTGGAGTTCGGCGTTTCCATCAGGAAATCCAACTAAGAGGAAACCGATATCAGGATACACCATCGTCCTGGTATCAAACTAGTCGCATGGTGACGAATCTCCCTCTGATCCAAAAGGGATGCGACTGCTTGTGATGGTGACGATCTGATGCATACTTTGGCTATGCTAACCTCGAGACTCCAGGGAACCACGATGGCTAAACCAGCAAAACTTCGAAAAATGGGGATTTCGTTGGGGCCTGCACAAGTAGTGAGGACGGACTATCTGAGTAAGTAGCATATAGTATAATATATTTCCTAAAATAAACAAACTGCAACATATTTCAATGGCGCGACACGAGTGTTCATTATAAGCAAGAAGGATTTTATGGAAATAGAAACTATAGGGAGTAAGTCAGACATTCAATTTTCTCAGGGCGTTTGAGAACTAATATCTAGCACTTATGTTTAAGCCTCTTAAAAAAACCTTTTCATGGCCGGAAGAGTTGTCCGGCAAATACTACAGCTCTTCCCAAAAAAATTTGCGCGGATCTCATCATTGAACAATGGCTGACCGACTGGCTTAACCAGCTCACCCTGAAAAAAATTTTTAATCACAGAAAACCAAGTGAATAAATAACTCACCAGCTGAGCATGAGTCTTTACACCACTTAGCGTCGAGGAAGCAGGTTTTCCTACTCGTCGATTGTCGTTACTGGATTCACACTGCTGTAACTCACGTGGCTCAACTGCTGTTTCATCCAAGTCCATAGGCTCTGTTTTTATAGGTTTAGACATCTGCTTATTGTCCAATTGTGAACTATCGTTGGACACAGGAACATCTCCCAATAAAGCAGAGATATCAATAGCCCCTGAAAAAGTGCAACATCTAACACTATGCATTTTTGCTATTCTTTGAAGTAAAGGACGAACAAATACAAAACAGAAATGTAGAGCTATACAGTTAACCTGATCTCGATGTAACCTTTGCTTTTAAAGAATCCTCATCAACTCTTCCGCTCCCTGCGATGAGATGACCAGTAGTACGATTTGGTGAGAGACTAGATGTCCATGAGAAAGATGTTGGAACTCTCTGCAAAAAAAGCCAAGAATAAAGCAATTATAACGTTTTCCATGCCAGGATGGCAATATAAGTAAAATCGCGATCACCAAACACGTGGTACGTAGAAATACAACATTTCATAAGCAACTTCAACAATTAAAAAATATTGCTGCATATGTAAAATTGCAAATAGAATAGTATTGGGGATAAAAGCTCTCGACACTGATTAATCTCTGAGGGATGCACCATGCGTCCGGCTTCATTAAACGTCGTTTCGACGTGACTGAACGCATATCTGGCCTTCTACAATGACTCGAGGTGGTCTTTCGATGTATTCAGCCAGTACTGCTATCCTCCTAGACAAGTCTGGTATCATTTTCCCGACCCCGGACAGATGGAAAGCTTGGTGAGCCACGGGCGCGGGGATCGATCCCATGTATGTGCCGCAGGACGCTTCTGACCACTGCGTCAAACGACAGAATGGTATATACGTATATACTCAGATGTGTAAACCCACATGTGCATATAAATGGTTAAACACCAAGTCAAAGGGTAAAGAATTTGGCGCACTGCAAGTGATCTCTAATCACTACGCTACACGTGTCCCTCTATATTCGTCGGTTTATAGAGTTTCACAGCTTTTTTTACAGGTTCATATGCATAATTACATACATATGTGTTCACAGATACACGCACATTTATACACACGCGCATACATGCGCACGCAACTACATATACATACATACACATATATATATATACGGACATAAATATGTACATATATATGTAGGAGCGCTTCTCCTGGTTTCATAACACATTTAAGTAAAACAGTCACCTTTGTAGTGATTCTAGCCAATTTTCCGTTCGACAATCTGATAAATTTTGGTCGAGATGATGACACAAGCCCACGAAGCGAATGACGTGATGGGTCCACAGGTGGCTTGCCACCTAGCCTCACCAATTTTCCAGTAGGAGTTCGCCATAGCTTCACTGAGCGGTCTAGAAAATCTGCAATTAGAACCAGTACGACGTTGTCATCATTTGGAGTACAAGGGAAGTTCTCCGAAAACTGGTGGTAATTTCTGCACAAGCAGTTCTTTTTTAATTTGGGAATGTGAACAGGTTAGACTTACATAGCCATTTGCTCTACAGCTCTAGAAGCAACTACGATTTTCCGAAGATGTTGCTTTATCTCTAAAGCAATCAAAACTTCCAAAATATCGCAAGCGAATTCAAGATATTTGAAATACCCAGCACGGTAGCCTTAAATATAAGCCATAATCACGTTCTGCAAGACGACGACTTCTTTCTCCAATCGCTTCCTGGTTTGAATCCAGGACTTAGGAAAAAACGCCGAGAAAACGTGCTGGAGCTTCCAGGAAACCAACATTTCATCTGGGTATACCTACCTACCGATGCATCAAGCCAACGCTGCTATCCTACCAGACAAGTCTGATAACGCTTTGCCAACCCTGGAGGGATGGAAGGCTTGGTGGACCAGGGGCGCGGGAATCGATCCCATGTGTGTTACAGTGCGCCTCCGACCATTGCGCCGCACGTACCCTTTCATCTCGGTAAAATAATAAAATCTGTTGTACTAAAATGGAGAACAGAAGAGTTCACCTTTTTCTGGCGAAACAATTTTCTTAACCGGACAGTGATTCGAGGACTGTTGAATTGGTTCAACTTCTTTCCTTCGCTCTGTGCATTGACCATTCCAATCAGGAGGGGTAGCTACAAATTAGTTTTAGAATTGTTTCAAGTTTGACAGAATACAAAAATTATAGGATCACTGCGCTCTAAAACAAATTTAAATGGACAAAACAATAAACGACAGAACTGAAAGGTATTGAAGTGGATCGAAGAACATACGTCGACTGACAGCGATCCTCTTCAAAGGTGTTGGAGAAGTGTCTGACGGGGCTCTTATAAGATATCTGGGAAGAAATCTATTCGACAAACCAGCAACCCGTGCAACCTCAAACAAGGAAAAAAACAAGTTCCACAAGTACAAGATGCTGGCAAGAGCAGCATCGAACACAGAGAACTACCGATTTTACGAATAAATACACATGAAAAATGAAATACCGATAGCCCGGAATCCAGCGCAGTGCGTTGATTCCTGGATTGTTGTGCCTGCCTTCCATTAGGCTCCGCATCTTCAACTCTCAAAAACTTGTGTTTTGTTGTAAAAAGTTTTTTCTGATTGACAGAAATCTGAAGTGTACGGAACGAGGGAACTTACTTGACATTAATATCAGTGATCTTCTTAGCATCGTTGCTGGACAATGTCATTACTCTACCGTGGACGAGTAAATACACAACTGCTGCGGCGGACGTTATTCGTCGTTCCATCAACAACTGACCTTAATCGATTACTGTAAATCGTCTTAGGACCACGTTTTCGTCTCAGGACCGCTGCAGATTACGGTAGGCTGGCTCACTGAGAGACGCTTTGTGGTCGATGGGTCCCACTATGTGGTGGTTGTAGATTGGGTATAAAGAGTTGTTTGATGAAGGACCATGGGTACGGTTCTCTTGGTGAATGAGAGGAATCTCCACTCAGGTAGCAACTTTAGCGAGAGCAATTCTTTATATTCTTGTTGAGCAAACACGAGATTGTTACTTTATTCTTTATCTACGAGGAAGCTGACGTTTCAGCGAATTTCGCCTTCCTCAGAGCCTGGAAGGGTCAAGTAGACCGCAATCTACTCATCCAAACACCTCCATAACCTAACAGAGAAAGTGTTGAACCAAGATTTCAATCACGCTGAACATAGAATAGCATCTTCGCGCACTCACAATTTTCTATGAATTTTACCCTGAATATGTCTCATGGAGACCTAATCAGATGGGATGACATCTAATGAGAGTTCCTTTCTGTCTCAGTGTACTCTCGGAGATTACTCCTAGATCATTAACCACTGTAGAGTATCAAGAACGGTGAAAAACAGGAACGAGAGTTACATCACTCTGTTAGAAGGTTCTTACGTGAACAAGGAACTCTGGAAAATCTGCTATTGCATATGCTATGGCAAGTAATCTGCTCTAAGTGGACGGATCCGAACCCTCGACTGCGGTGAATGCCACGCTCATTCAGGTTCCGATTTCAGGTCTCGTTTGATTTCCGCTGATCTGTGTTCATTTGCATTTTATCTCAGACTGACAAGAGGGAGAGGAGGATAATTAGACTTTTTATTGCCAGGCTTTTTAAACCGGAGCTTGGTTGAGTGATGGTCTTATGAGCTTCGTCATTACCTCTTCATTCCCTGTACTATGAATGCTGAAGTCAAAATCATCAGCAGTGCTTAGAGTCTGTGTGTCACAGAGCAGCCAGTATTGCATCAGAACTCGTTTCTCCTTTGTTTCTCTTTTTGTTTCCGGAGATCCGCACGGATCTCTGGCCAATGGCTCGATCTGTCTCCTAAGCTATAGTTCTCCCCATTCACATTTCCGTTCCCGGGGCCGTACATGTGAGGGGATGTTTCCGAATATTGCTAGGTATCGTCAATTCCATCCAATTGCATCGTAAAATTGTTACACATCCTTCGAAATACTGCCTTCCAGCTGAATGAATTCCAGTTGGAGAGGAAGTCCTGTTCCTGCCGTACGTGCTGTCTAACCTAAGTACTAATCTTACGGGGTCTGAATGCAAGAAGTCCTGTTCTTGCCGTACGTGTTGTCTGACCTAGGCACTGACCTTACGGGGTGTAAGTGCCCAAAAGGAATTTTGCCTCCCATTGTGGGATATGGGGTCCTTGAATGGAAACTGCGATATTGTAGATGCTAGTAGTGTAATCAGTGCACAATTTACATACTCCTAATTAGACACTGTCGAATGTCGGAGGATGGAGTTCTCCGGAAGTTCCCTGGAATAGGAATTGTCTTCTGGTTATCAGTTTTATTTTTGAAGTGTACGGTAGGTGATAACCACGTTACTACTGACTGACGTGAACAACTGTCGCTAGCCCTGCTCGTGCTGCAAACCCACGCCACTTCAGTTCATTTTTTCCCTTTACTTGCTGCCAGTATGTTCATCCATCTTCATTTCCTTCTTGGGGTCAATCAAGTCATCTTCAAGATTCCTCAAAGCTCTCAGGACTTTTAGGCTAGTTCTGTATCCGTGAAGGTTTCTGTTGCTCCTTGAAAAAACCATGTGTGAAGGCAGTTTTTTGGCCTCGATTAACTTTCCTTGTCTGTTCTAGAGTTCTTATGTTGATTCCAATTTTTATGATGGTGAATTAAGGTCAAAGTTAACTGAAGCGAAGTCTCATACAAGCATTTAACAAGAATTTGATAGTAGGCAAGATCTTGTCGCATTGCCCCACTTGAAGCTGTCCTTTTAAAGTTCAAGGAATAAATTGGAACTTATATGGGACATTAGTTGTATTTGATTGTCCAGCTTAAAGTCTTAAGGATTTAAAACTGAAAGTCCAAGAGAAACATGAACCAAAAAAAGTGAAGAATATAAACGGAAGGCTAAAGAGCTCTTTTTCTAAGAGCGCGTTTTTTTAAGAAATAACTCATTGTAAGTTATCGATCTCGAAGTTGGGATGTTTATGTCGCTCATCGCATTAGCGCTCAGAAAAGGTGGGTACTCGTATTTGAAGTGTGTTTGAATAAACGTAACAGAGCTTTCGGCTGTTCTATCATCTGCATTTTTCATGATTATGTTGAGAATTATTGAAATTACATGTATAGGTATGACATCAGCTGAGGTGGACTCGGCAGTTGTGACGACTACCAAGGACTCCATCGAGCCGCAACTCCCAGATTCCGGAAATGTTTCCGTCAGTGGGTCACCGGACTGTCTCCACACAAGTGGTAACGTTTTTGAGGAGAACTTAGAGTGCATCGTCTTCTATTCAAATCTCCAAGGTGTGTGTTCATTCTTTATGTGTATCGGAGTTCTTTTTCTACCTTCAGGCGAAATCACCGAGGCGGACTCAACAACCCTCAAGATTGAACCGCAGGAGGCAATATTAACGTTGACCATCCAGCCCGGTAATGGAGAACCATTTGATCTTCAGGTTAGCAATTATCATAATTTTTTAATGAGTTCGCAGGCATAAAATTCTTTGGAAGAAATTGTCACTCCGTTCCTCTTAATTCGTTAGCTGAGCTTTCACCTTTCCAAAGTTTTGGACTTATTCTTTTATTTCAAAGCCGAACTTCGTTTAACGTCCTAATCAATATGTATTCCTTCTTTGATAAGCCTACACGAGGTTGGTATGCAATTTGGCTAACGTTTCGACGTCTTCGTGCTCATCAAAGCCGATGATCTGTTAATGATTCTTATACTTGTCTTCCACTATATCCGCTCAAATGGACCATTTTTAATGTTCCCCTAACCTTTTCTAAATATTGGCTGGTTTTAACTGTTTGGTCATCCTAGTAGTTTAAACGGAATTTTGGCTGTTACAGGTCAATAATGCCGAAATGGTACAAGAGTTGCACCAGTTGCTGCTAGAGCGGGAGTCAACATGTCACAGAACTTGCTTCAGTCTTCAGTTTAACGGTATCAGCCTAGACAACTTCACAGAAATTCGAGCTATAAATGGTCTTGTCGACGGATGTGTTCTACATGTCGTAGAAGGTATATAGAAGGACCGAAATGTGTTTCGTACTGCCAACAAAAATTTTACATAGGGTGTTTTTTTCTTCAGAGCCATATACAATTAGAGAGGCTCGCATTCATATTCGTCATGTTCGTGATTTGATACGTCAGAATGACCAAGCAGAAGCTGCATCAGCAGTTGACATGAGTTCACTCTCTTTCCTACCTTCCATTAACCTCCAAGAAAGAGGAGACAGAGACAAACCATTTGATGGACTTCCGCCCGACTATGTGTTACCTGGAACGAAAGTTGGTGTTGTTCTGTGCTTCTAAATTTGTATATGGTGTCGTTTATGTTTGTGGAACTTTTTTTATCAATAAGCTGAAGCATTTGAGTTTAGTTGGAATGACACAGAGAGGATTTCAGGAACGTTCACTTACTCCGATGCTCACGCAAATACCCAGAGTAAGACCTGCTTTACGAAATATGGGAATTTCATCGTTTAATCCGCCAACTGGACATAGAAAATTGAAGGGTGATATTCTGTACCTCTTCGTAGACATTCTTGAGAAGCGTCGTCTCCACATTACTTGCTGTACGAAAGTGAGTTTTATGTGGTGAATAGATTCTCCATTGCACTTTATCTGTGCTTTTCAAAGAAAATCCCTAGGGTTTCTTCGTTAACTCGTCAACTGACGAGGTGTTCAATCCACAACCAAGCACTCAAAATAAGGCTATTTGTCACAGTCTTGTTGATCTTCTTAATGCCGTTAGTCCAGCTTTCAAAAAGGTGACGTCTTTTATTCACTCCTTTAAAGTCCAAGGGTTTATAGTTTTGAAGTTTGTTCGTTACGTTTTTCCTGTCTGTTTATCGGCCTTTATGTAGGCATATCCTACACTAATAAAGAGACGTAATGAACGCCACATGCTCGACAGATTGCCCACACCGTATCCGGTATTTTCATGGTTATCACCAGTACAGGAGGTTTTAGAGGATTCTATTCGTGGTGAAGATGCACTTCTACCCTATCGTGTTGGTTTCGAAGGTGATTCTTTTCTTTTCTCAAGGAATTTTTTTCCTATTTCTATTTCTGTTTCTCCTTGCGTTTAATTTTACTAACAAATTTCTTCCTAGAACATCTACCGGGGCAAATTCGCGACTGGAATGAGGAGCTTCAAACGACACATGAGATGCCTCGGACAAGTCTCTCTGAACGGCTCACCAGAGATAGGAGTGTTTTCAAAATTCACGGCGATTTTATCAACGCGGCTATTAAGGTTAAGTTTTTGATGGGGAAGAATATTGATTACTTTCTGCTCATACGAAACGTTCATAATGCTTTAAAGGATAAAGCTCTCGGCCTTGATCAATTCCTAAAGGATGCGCTATGCATTCGACTTCATTAAGTATCGTTGGAGGTGACTGAATGCATATCTGGCCTTTACAATGACTTGCGGTGGCCTTCCGATGTATCGAACCAGTGCTGCTATCCTCCTAGATAAGTTTGGTACCAATTTACCGACTCCGGAGAGATGGAAGGCTTGGTGGGCCATGGGCGCTCGGATCGATTCCACGTGTGCGTCGCAGTGGCGCCTCCAACCACTACGCCACAAGCGCCACGACAAAACCTTTATACCATTATTATTTGACATAATAACAGTAGGTGGAGATATGACGAGTGTAAACCTTTCAGGGTGCTATAGCCGTTGTTGAAGGTAACGTAGTGGCTATCAATCCAGCTGATGAACCAAGAACGCATATGTTTATATGGAATAATATCTTCTTCAGTCTTGGTTTCGACGTGAAGGATCATTACAAAGTAAGATTTTTAGGTCTAGAAATTGACGCTTGTTCGTAACTCAATCGCAAAATTGTGTATTGATTTGACTGCATACGGTGCAAAATATTGACTACTTTCAGTTTCACTTACTTGAATACTTGGAGGACCCATCCTCACTGGTTATGCGGACCCAACATATTCTCCATTTTTTGAGTTTTGCTGGTTTAGCCTATTGTGTTTCCCTTGAGTCCCGAGGTCAACCTGACCAAAGTGTGCCCCAGGTCTTCACCACCACAGGCAGCCGTGGCCCTTGTGGCTGAGAGCGAGATTTGCCACCATGCGACTAGTTTGATACCACAGCAGTGGTGTATTCTGATATTGGTTTTCTCTTAGCTGGGCTTCCTGGTTGAAACGCCGGACTCCTTGGCTTAGTAGGCCTTGCCGGAGAGATGAATTCCCCCGCTGTACATTGCGCAGCACAACACTCAAGAACACCTCCTAGTCACGATTGAAGTAGTAAACCATTGGGAGACTTTCACTTCAAAAAGTGACGCATTCAGTTTTATGCTGACATATCTTCGCAGATCATTATATACTTTTTCAGTGGAAATCGGAAATAAGGGAATATACAAGTTTTTGCTGGGTAAAAACAGTGTTACTTTACCAAGCTGAAATTCTGACTTTCTGTAGCCCACCAAGTCTTTTTATATCGTTTCTTTTCGTCGAAGATTGTATTGCATGGAAGAAATGAAATGAATTTGAAAAAGCAGTGAAGCAAGTTTTCTCTCACCTGTGTATCAATGGTGTTTGTGGCTATGCGCTTGTGCTGGGAAATTTGAAAACTTGAACTCCATTTCTTTCTACCTTGGAAATTTTGGTTCTTAACAAGTTTAGGACTGGAATAATATAAAAGTCGGGTGGGTGATAGAGATGGAGCAGACCCTTTCATATAACTGTGTAAGGTTCTCAATCCTCAACTACTCTAATAATTCACAAACTTTTCGTGTGAAGTGCTGAGATATTTGCAAAACTCCGGACCACAGGTGNCAGCGCGTGTTCGTTCCCCACTGCATACACCTGTGGTCCGGAGTTTTGCAAATATCTCAGCACTTCATACGAGTTATATTTCACAACATACCCTGCCATTAAGAAGAAAAAGGCAGTAAATAAAAGAGTTAAGACCACAAAGTTTTATTATTTTTCGAAAAACATGTATTTTCTCCGGGTATTGTAAAATCCTAGGAGCTCGGAGGTGATGCAGCTGCATTGGCAGCGACTTCTGCTGACTTGCAAGGTGTTCGAGCGTACGCAGCAATCGACAATTCTAAGCTCTGTACACTAGGAATGGCAGTTATTGATTACAGGGGTTACCGAGTAACGGCACAGAGTATAATACCAGGGATCTTGGATAAAGAACAAGTATGTTTTAATTACAGATCCTATTTGATTGTCGAAGTGAATTTTTTTAAAACACTTTAAGGAACAGTCTGTTGTTTATGGCTCCGTGGATTTTGGTAGAACAGTGGTATCATCCGAGAAGTATCACGAACTTTTGGAATCGTCTGCTAAAGAGCTTAAACTTTTGCCTCATGAAGTCGTCATTGACAACAAAGGCAATACTGTTAAACTTTTCACTAGTTATGAAACAAAGGTAATTTTCACTGTTTTGAGTATGTCTGTTATCAAAAAGTTGGACAATATTCATGTATTTTACAAACCCATATGATTTCGTACGACTACGTCAGGGTATCATTGGGAATGATGGTCGCTACTATGTGCTTGATTTGCTGCGAACAATGCCTCCTGATGTGCACTACCTGCAGGATGCTGAGGTTTTCTGTTATTCTAACTATTGTGCTTCTAGTTCCATGCTTGGCGACGTGTTATAGACAGATATCACCTTAATAGACTTTGCATAAAGGGGATGAGAACCACCATTTTCCGTTTGGTTCGATCCTAATTGCATTTTAGGTGTCGGAGAAAGCTAAGACACTTGGATTTCCGCGTTCATTTCCGCACAAACTTGCTACACTACGTCAAGAACTTGTTGAACATTTCCATGAGTCAGTTTTTGGTGTCGTTTCAAGCAATGTCTTGTCCTTATTTTGAACCATTTCCGATATTATGTCGTTTCCTTCTTTTCTACCACAGTTTCTCCAGCAACACTCTCAGTAATCACAATGATGCTGGAATATTTACAAAACTCCAGACTGCTGATGTCTGCAGTGGGCACCGAACATGCTATTACCCTTTCCGGGAGATAACGCGTTCACCACCATACCATGCGAGTCCTTCGTTTCGCCTTTTTCTCAGCCTTGTTATTGACCCTCGGGGATTCGCCTTCCAGAAATTTCTCAAATGAAACCGTCTGAAAATGTTTTGAAGGTCTCGTTGTCTGCAGTTTATCAAGATTGCGGCGAATCACGTTAGACAGCACCTCGCTGCAAGCAAGGATGATCAGGATACACGTCAGTTTCTGACAATCTGTTCATCTCTCTAATCTCATCTCATCGATTGTTTATTGATAATTTTTCTCTTTCCAGACGATATTGAGAATGAAGTGACTCGAGCACTTGTTGATGTGAGTGAAGGTCGCGAACCAGTAACTAAATATAGCATAACGAAGGAGGCTGTGTCTAAAGTGGATTTGAAAACTTTCACGTTCCCTTAACAAATATTTATACTTTATTATAAGTCCATTATTTTAGGCAGCGGAAGCAGTAAACTCTTTAAAACCCGAAACATTTGACATACGGTTCAATCCAGACTGTTTTTCCACAACTGTAAAACACGCCCCTGGCGAGGATATTGAAAAGCACAAAAGTCTTCTTGTTGAGGTAATTATATTCTGTTGGTTATCACATGCATCATCTGGTATTCCTTTGATTATCAAATGATTCGACAGGTGCTAGTATAGTATCTATTTCTCCTTATCCCATGCAAGATTCCCCTAATGGGTTTTGTTCGTAACTCGCTCGGTATCACACATTTTTTAATCTTCGCGAAAAATTCTGAGGGTGGGTTGCCTTCCTGCTATGTGCTTGACATTCCGTGGGACATAGTCACTGATAGACGTCTTCATTACATTTGTGATACCCTTGAAGAATCCTTATTCTGCTCCCATTAACACTATCCTCCTGCTAGATCCTGAAGCTAAGTCGTCCGCCAAGCTGAATTTTCAACTCAAATACACGCTGATGTAACTAATAGTCTCTTCTCAAAAGTTGACTAATTATCTGAGCAATTCCAAACATGCTGTTTTTGCCCGTTTTGTGTTTTCCTCCCCTAGATTTAACAGCTTTGTCTCCTTTTTGTGCGAGAAGTAAAATTTTGGAATAGCAAGAGAAAATTTCACTGTACCGTAATGTGGTCCCCTCCCTCATGATACTCTCCATTGGAAGACATTCATGCCCAATTTTGAAAGGTGAGCGTCTGCAATCATGGATGCTTGGTTGCCATGATTCTGAACTCATAAACTCTAATCTTTTCATCCTGTCCATTCTGCTTCTAGTCCGTGGGTCCTGATGTGAGGTCTTCTCACTTTATCTTGTTCTAGTTTTAGCATTGAACTCACCAATGACGGCCCTGTATATGATTGATTCTTACGACACGATTTTCTGTCCACTTCTTTAAGTTCATCTGGAAACGTTGCGACTTGGTTCTCGCTATTGCTTAATGTTAGGAGGTTGTTTGGAAACTAATGCAGATTCGCAACCTGTATAAAGTGTTACTAAGCTTCAGCGCGTTGCAACCACTGTGCCTATGATCGTCGGTTGTCGTAAATGATCCATTTATCGTTGCCCATAAAAATACGGTTGAGAAATTGATCGCTTTTGTTATGCAGAAGAAACACCGGATACTCCAAAACGGAAATCTTTTTTTACTTTCGTTCAATTCATAAGGCATTCATTTGTCGAGCTTCTTCGAATTCCCAAATTTTTTTAAGTTCTTTGGAAAAAATGAGATGCTTGCACTGAGTTCCCTCTCCGGAATAAATGAAATTCTTACACTGAGTTCTCCAACTTCTCAACTAGCTGTGCGTGTATTCGTTTACACCAAGACCTTCTTCGTCGTTAATAGCAGAACGACGTCGGCGATATCCTTCATGTTCAAGGTGGAATTCGTCACAACGAATTTTTCGAAACCGACGCCACAGTGTACATTCGCTAAAAATTTCTTGGCTCTTATACCTTACCATTATTTCGAGCCGTTTGCGTTGAATACGGCTGACTTTGAATTCATGAAGGAAAATCTGTCGAAACTGATGTTTTGACTTCAAAATATCTCTGAAATTAAAAACCTTCCACTAATTTTCCAACAACCTAATGTTAAGACGTGGACGTTGAAAATAGTCAAAGCCAAAGAAGATCCGCATTTCTTCAACCGTAATCGTCCGATTTGGGTCGTTTGTTGTTCAAGAGAATCGGTGTTCGTGAAAAAAACTAGTATTGGCGAGGATATCAGCATCACCGACTCCTCCGTTGTCACCTTGTATATTCCAAGAAGCAGTTCTTTTCCGGTATTACAGACGGCGATGAACGGTCAACAACGTACTTGTCCTACCCAACGCCACCGTATTTTTTCTTTTTAACTTTCGGAGGGAGGTGGGAGATAGGTCGATTAAGGCTGTTTTTCTGCTGTTTATAGCCACAGCGTTCTAGTAGCAAGGCTGTGTACTGGGGTTGGATGTGCTCACACTTGCCAGACTTCTTAGAGTGAATTTGGAACTTATTTGTTACAGGCGACTCGTAATCAGCTCTTGTGTTCTCCCCAATCACTTGATTGCAGATTATTGGCCGAAGTTGCTTTCTGTGCTAAAATTTGCGTATGCGCAGATACATCCGTGTATAAAAATTTCTGCGTGGATACAGAAGGAATATGTCAGTTTGACGCTGCAGGGATAAGGAGTCCATCTATTGGATTTGTCTTCGCATAAGGGAAACGCAGTGGAGTTTTTATTCGCGCTTTACTACTTACCACACACTTTGGGATGCGCAACATAACTTCGCAGTTGTGAAATACGTGGGTTCTATTTGGCAACGAGTTTGATTCGCCATAAGGCAGATCCACACAGAATATGGATATAACCGTTTGACGGTTTAAAAAGCTTCGAACTATGTAGTAGTAGTAGATTCCTGTGGCAAAGATCGTTAGAAATAGCTGAGAGGCAGGCGAAACAAAGGACCCGCATGGTGTGGTGGTGAACGCGTTACTCCCCGGAAAGGACAATAGCGCGTTCGTTCCCCACCATAGACACCTGCGGTCCAGAGTTTTGCAAATATCTCAGCAACGTTGTGGTTGTATTTCGCTTAGTACCCTGCCGCGAAATTATAGTAGGCAGAAAATAAAAAGGTATAAATTATGTAGTAGTTATTTTAGACGTCTTGAAATTCAGTTATAAAAGCGTAGTTTTGTCAGAGATGGTTATGTGTGATCTATGATGTGCGAGCTATATTACATATTTTTTTAGGCTGCTGAGTTCATAGTGACCACTCAATTGCCCGAGTTCGTCTCAAATTGTCTTGATGCTGCCATCAGTCCCATCGACGGTGAGAGTCTCTGCGATTTGATGCATACGCGTGGAATCAACGTTAGATACCTGGGCGACGTCGTGAGAAGAGTAATTTTTCGTTTTCAGTGTTGGAAGTTCAAATTACATATGTATAGATAGATATAGATGTGTACAAATGTGAAATATGTTTCATAGTGTGTAGTGTTAGAGCGTTTTAGGTTTATCTAAGCACACTACCTCAAGCAGATTTCGGAATCTGCTTCACATCTGAGCTTTTAGGTACTGGAAAATGGACCTTCATCGTATATGGTATCTTTAACCATAACCGAACTGGTGTCACGTTGCGCGAAACACATTCTTAGGCAGTATATAAACTCCATTCCACAGGTTGTCTTTATATTCGTGGTTGGAAACTTTAGTATTACATTTGATAAGACTTTCTGAGCTTTCCCTTTTTGGCTTTTTCCTACATTGAGAACTTAGGCGTTTCAGGAACAATTAAGTTGTGCTATTTCCCATCTTCTTAATGCGGTGTTTGGAAACCTAGCGTTTGATCATGGCGCTGGAGCATACACGGAGAGAAACACAAAAAGGGTAAGATTTTTTTGAGATTAGAGAAAAACTTTGTGATAACAACAGCTTTTAGTGACAAAGTAACGGAAATTTACATGTATGAAACAATATACAAAAGATATAAAAATAAAATAAAAATATATGAAATATACAAAGATAACTATACCACTATGACACAAAGATGACTAACTATACCAACCTGTTTTCAGCTCAACAACATCAGTTCATAAGTACATGTAAATTTCTTAGATTTTATTTGATTCATAGTTATTTCATTTGTTATAACAATTTTTAATGCACATTCAGAACGGCAGAAAGTCAAAGAAAACATCAACAACCAGTGAATGGGCTGCTTTCAATACAAGGGAATTTTGGATAGCTCTCTGCCATGAGGCCAAAAATTATTACGCTTTCGACCTTAAGGTAAATGTGTGTTGTATCGGAAGTTTTTTCTTAAACGTTTTGTACTCACGTCAAGAGTATTTATAGGCCGATTCTATTGAGTCTGTCGTCGATCAATATGGTGTACAGAAAATTTCACTTCTTCGTCGTTTATGTGGTATGCTTGGCATTCAGCTACTCATTAAAGTAAGCTGTAAGCTTTGAAATAACGTATTTCAATTTGCATACGTTTAAAAGATTGTGTTTGTTGATGGTGGATGATTTTCAGGACTACCAACTTGATTCTAATTCGACTAGGACTCGTCTACCTTTTACAGCAGATGACGTTCAAAACTTATTTCCGGTGACAAAGCATAGACAGGTAGTGGTTATTCTCTGAACTGATTTTCTAATATTACTTCTACAGATTCATTTTTCAGTAGTATGAGTTGCGTGTTTTAGGATCTCAGTGCGGAATCTTAGCTAGATACAAACCTCTGTCACAGAAGAGCACACCAAGTTACCCATAGCTACCTTTCCATGAAATACTGTAAACATAAAAACCCACTCACCATCGAAACCGTGAAGATTTTCGTATATTTCTAGCCTGTGCTTTCAGCCGTGCGCTAACGACGCGAAGAAGCTGTTTAATCGCGGCCAGAAAGCGATGCATATTGGACATTTACGTGAAGCATATGAGTACATTGCAGAATCAGTGGGTTTTTCTGCTTTTTTTAAACTTTAGTTCTTGCTTAGAGGCAGTTTATCTGCAAAATGCGTAGGATTTAACACCTGTGAAGCATTTTTTATAATTTTCTTTTTGGAGTGCCATGGAATACTGTAGGCTACTCCATGGAATACTATTGTTGGAGCCTCAATATACTTATATCGATATTTGGATGGCCAGCTCTCACTGTTTGTGCGGGCCCCAGCATAATCTCCATTTTTCCGGAGATTTGCTGGTTTAGTCACTGTGGTTCCGTGGAATCCCGAGGACAATCTGGCCAAAGTCTGCCCCAGGTCGGCACCACCACAGGCAGTAGCTGCCGTTGTGGATCAGAAAGGGTTTTGCCACCATGTGGCTAGTTTGATACCAGAACGGTGGTGGATCCTGGTATTAGTTTACTCTTAACTGGGTTTCATGATGCGTGTGCCGGACTACTCAGTTTGGGAGACCCTGCTGGATGATGAACTTCCCCCCCGTACATCATAGCCCGACACCCAGGATCACTTCGCAGCTACGATGAGGCGGTAAACCGTTGGGATGGGGCCTTATTATAGATCAGGAAACTGTTTCAAGGTTTCAATTCAATATCATACTTATGGAAGGTTTTGTAACCTCATCTGTGTGCATTTCATACCGAGAACATGGTTAATCAATTTTTCGTTGTTTTATTGATACACTATTTGATGTTTAGGTGAACTTGATGTCCTCCGTCTATGGTTCGATGCATGGTGAACTTGCTCAAGCTCTGCGTATGTTAGCTCGCCTTGCTTATATACTCGGAGATCTCGCTGAAGCTGTCGCACAACAATATCGCGCAACATTGATGAGCGAACGATGCAATGGAATCGACAATGCGTATACTATTATTGAATATGTAAGCTTAGATATTGAAACGAAGCGCTCCAACAATTGAAGAGGAACAATTTTTTCTTTAGGTAAACTTGGCCCACTTCGCTTTTTCAAATCTCTACATTCCTGCCTCCCTCAGAATCCTTTACCGCGCTCGTTATTTGCTGCTTATTGCATATGGAGAAAATCATCCATTAATGGCGCAAATAGATGTGAGTTTTTCGTTGTATTTGCTGCTTCTCATTTTTCTAAAAGAACTCGGTCTTCTATCTTCAGGGAAATATTGGTGTTATTTTATTCGCCGTTCACGAATTCGATGCTGCATTACGCTTTTTGACTTCTTCTGAGGCTGTCATGACAGCTAATAGGGAGCCTAAACGTCTTAAGGTTTGAATTCTGCTGGTGAATTCTGTGGCTACAAGCTTGCTCTTGTCTAGACTTGTTGTCAAGTATAGAGTTACGACATTTCGTCAGCATGAAGTAATCTCACTTTCCTTTTTACGCTATAGTTGTGTTGGAGAAACATACTTCCAATTTTCCTGTTCCAAATCTACTAAGAACTCATAAGAATTTCTTCCGGAAGCTCGGTCGCCTTACATACATCTGCTATTTTGACTTTTATTTCCTTTCTTTAGTCAGCCATAATACAACACATTGCTGCTCGCGCGCATGCATCTCGTGGAGATTTCCGCGCGGCCCTTGCTGCAGAGAAAGAAACATACTTTATCTACAATGGTTTGCTCGGACCTGAGCACGAAAAAACAAAGGTACTATTTGAAAGAACTCATGTCGTTCCTTAACATTTTTTTTACTACCTCACGGTGATCATTTTCATATTGACATATTCTTACAAATAGGAATCGAGCGAATACCTCAGTCAACTAACAATGCAAGCGGTCGCCTTCCAGAGAAAGGTCATGGATGCCACGAAAGGTAATTCGGTCGGTCCACTCCTACCCACTCAGGTATAGCTTTTTATTAACATTATATTGTACTAGGTCCTTGTTAGTAAGTCTATGCTGCGTCTTTCTTAAATACAGATAATTGAATTAGATGGTTCAAAGTTTCAAGAAGCGGTGTAAACAGATTTAGGCTTGACGTCATGTGCATGAAGTTGCTGCCATCGAGGAGATTTGGAGTATTTTTTCCTTATAACATAAATAACATAGCACTGGGTAAACTTTTTGATTTACACTTTAGATTAAGTAATCTTTAGTGGTGAAATCGTTTTTGGACAGTAAGTTAGATTCTACTAAACATGCAGTTGCAACATGTGGACACTTTAGGGGAACCAATTGTTTTGCTTGTCTGGAAATTGGGTAATCGGTATAGCTATTTGCCGACATGGAGTTTTATATGTGGGCAGAGTTCAGAGCAGGGGCGGAAGATAGGCAAAATTGAGTCTGCTTTTTTTTATAGAGCAACACCACATGATTATTGAGTCCGTTCTTTCATTTGTCACGTTCTGTTTCTCCAGCTTCCTCAACCATCGTTGTCGTCGATTCTTGAAGTCTTAAATGTTTTAAACGGAATCATTATCATTTCCGTCGGTGGCCTTCCGAATGCCATCGACTATACGGAAATAGTGGAAGGTAAGCCGAGCCCGAGATCACTTCGGATGATCGACGAGGCACTCGACTAATGCTGCTATTGATTATCAAAATCTTCACCTTAGTTCTATAATTCTGTATATTTTGTGGCTCATTTTTGTAGCATTTTTAATTTCTATTTGCTCTGTCTTAAAAGCGAGTTCGTGTTCTCCACTGCACATCTGCTTTGTGGTGTGAATTCGATTGGTGGAGAACTATCCGATTGTTTCTTTACACGGCGTGCATTGTTGCATGAGTGTAGTTCTAGGAGTGTAGTAGTTTGTTAGATGCAATTGTTGTTAATTTCAAAATTGTTGCGAGTTGCTCCCACATTTTATTTTGTTGTTACAAAACATAGGATGGATGTTAGGCTTTAGTGTTCAGTCATCATCACTGTGTTGTCCATTTACTGAAAATTGAGCATTTGAACCTTGAATGATTCGAGATTCTGTCTGAGAATCGAATCATTGTTTGATATTAGCCTATAGTCGTCGTATAGTAGTGTGCTATAGAGTCCTGTAGGTCATATGTTCTGTATATCATAACTGTTCGTAATGTTCCATGTTTTGGAATAAGGCTCTATCTACTGGCCATCATAGGCGGCACAGAAATTTTTGATATATAATATATTAGGTGAGGTAGAGTTAGTATTATTTAGTGTCTGCCATAACTTAAAGTTTATAATTAGCTCTTGTTGGTTATTTGTTATACATCCGAGAGTGTTTAGTCTTCGTTCGTTTTGCTCATATTGTGGATTCTTTCGAATACCATCTCGTTGTTGTAAGCCCATATCGCTCACACCTTTTAGCATCTTATTTGTTAAGTCTTCTGTTTCTATGAGCATTTTTTTGCAATATAATTGATATCAAAAAGTAAATATAGTTTGCCCAGTGTTCTTTATGCAGAAGTAAGATCGGAAAATTCTCTAGAAACCGTTGATGAGGACGAGCTGTCATGGTGTACAAAATTTTTGAACCGTTGGAACGTTGATCCGTGAGAAATGTAGTTTCTCAGTTCAATAGTACTAAACAAACAATGAATTTCAGTTTATATGGCGTGTTTGAAAACATTTTGGCTAGTTAGGAGCAATAGCGAGAGTGAGTTAAGTGGTTTGCATTTTGTGGTGGTTTGTCCTTAGAACACGGTGATATGGTTAGGTTAAGATGGCACTCAAATTGCAGGTCTTCACCAAAAAAGTCCCGACACCTGAAACACGTCACCCTTGAGTAGTGAAAATGAGGGAGATAAATGACATCACTTTTAGAGCAGGGTATAATGGGATTTACTTACTTGCTAGCCAACGAGCGTAGTCGTCTTGATGATCCATTGAAAAATTTTAAACTACCTTTGCTACTTAGCAACTCTCATCGATTTACGAGTGGTGCCACTTTGGTGTAGGTTTTTTTAACAGTCATTGTAATACAACTTCTGTAATGCTGAGATATTTGCAAAACTCCGGACCGCATGTGTTTGTGATGGGGAACGAACGCGCTATTGTCGTTTCCGGGGAGTAACGCGTTCACTACCACACCATGCGGGTCCTTCGTTTCGCCTGTCTCTCAGCTAGTTTTATCGATCTTTTGCCATCAGCAATCACCCGTTGGCTGGATTAATCTGAGAAGCCCAAATCGGTAACGTGCCCAGTAAAGCTGGGGCTATGGTCAGTAGTAGAGCGTAGTCTAGAGTCATAGCAGTAGAGTCATTATCTAATGGTTTTCCCACTCTGACGCTTCCGATTTTTATCTGCTTTCGATTACCTTTTTATGAGCTAGGTTTAACTGGCTCCCCAGATCAATCTCGTTGACGGGTGATTGCTGATGGCAAAAGGTCAACAGAACTAGCTGAGAGACAGGCAAAACGGATGACCAGGATGGTGTGGTGGTAAAGTGCGCTACTCCCCGGTAAGGACAATAGCGCGTTCGTTTCCCACCGCAGACACCTGCGGTCCGGAGTTTTGCAAATATCTCAGCATTATAGAAGTTATGTTTCGCAACATACCCTGCCATTAAAAAGAATAGGCAGTAAATAAAAAGGTTAAGTCATTTGAGTATTCTTTCAAAAACACTGCCGTTTATTTGAATGGTATTGTGTGGCATGGTCTACCACTTGGTAGTAAGATGAGTTGGTCTATTTACTTATTTACGACATAAGATAACCCGTTATTGAGATAGAAGTTTTGTTACTATCGTTACCATTACTATTATTGTTTTTACACCAGCCGTCTCTCTCATATACTGTGGGGATCGGAACTCTTATTACAGTATTTATTATTCCTATTACTATTCACCTCTATCACCTGTCGTTCCACTGGTCGTCGAGTGACTCGAGCAGGCGCCAGTTAATCTTCCATTTTTCTCTGTCGCGTGCAAGAGTAGCCCAGTGGGTTCTGCTCACTCTAGGGACTCATTGAACATCATATCTTTCTTCAGCGATCTCCGTGAAGAAATCTAACCATTGGCCTTCTTGCTGTGCGATTGATATCCCGAAGAATGTAGTAGCTATCAGATTTTGTCTATCGTTTGTCGCTCAAACGCGTTATGTGTTCGTCACATTTTATCTTCCACATTTTGGCTTATAGAACGGTGTCTTTATTTTAAACCGTTAACGTAGGTAGAAGTTTTTGACCCTCACCCTCACTTGCGTGATATGAGGTACTCTTAGCTTCGTTCTTCCAACTGAGCGTTCTATAACGCTGAGTGGTCTTCCATCCTGCTTATGCAGCGACCAGGTTTCTGACGTATACGTTAAGGCAGGAGGCATCGTGGAGTCGAAAAGGTGGGCACGGATTCGGGCGTTCTTTTTTCTCTTCACTACATCCTCGATGCTCTTGAAAGTCCCCCAAGCCGCTCGTTTCTTCTGCTCAACTCGGGAGCTGAGTCGTTCATCATACTGATTTCCCGACCTAGATGGATGTAACTGGAGTATTCGGAGGTATTCATTCCGTTGAGCTTGAATGAGGCATACGAAACCATTCTGTTCTTTATGAACATTGTTTATGTGAG
The DNA here is from genome assembly GCA_900624975.1 of Angiostrongylus costaricensis. Lineage (NCBI taxonomy): Eukaryota > Metazoa > Nematoda > Chromadorea > Rhabditida > Metastrongylidae > Angiostrongylus > Angiostrongylus costaricensis. The sequence goes on along the minus strand of UYYA01004553.1, from coordinate 5,096 downwards.
ATTTAGTCGAAGACTAATTTTTCCACAGGCTTTGTCAAAGTCGGCATTCATTCGTTCCACTTGGCTAATATGCTGATCTGCCAAGATATTCCAGCATAAAACTAAATGTGCCACTTTTTTAAGTGAAAGCCTTCCAACAGTTTACCGCCTCATCGTGGCTGGGAGGTGTTCCTGGGTGTCGGGCTGCGATGTACAGCAAGAGGATTCATCTCCCCAGCAGGATCTCCCTGCTGAGTAGTCCGGCGTTTGCATCAGGAATCACAGCTAAGAGTAAACCAATACCAGGATCCACCACCGTCCTGGTGTCAAACTAGTCGCATGGGGGCCTGTGATGGTGACGACCTAGGGAGACTTTGGCCAGGCTGACCTTGGTACTTCAGAGAACCACAATGGTTAAACCAGCAAAACCCCACATAAATGGAGATTATGCTGGCGCCCGCACAACCAATGAGAACGGGCCATCCAAGTATCCAAGTAAGTAAGTTAATATCCGATGCCTCGTCCCAAAGCGTTGATGATCTTGATGTGGTAGGTAGGCTTGCCGTCGTACGGTGCGTTGAAAACAATCTTCATGTTCGACCGAGTGTTGATGTCACCAGTAAGTAGGAACGGAGGTCATTTCCTTTCTTCTACCTGATCACCGTCATTACTAGCATGGTGCTATTGTGGTTCCATTCTGCTCAGGGCCAACCAAGCCTCTCATCCTTTCATGGTCGGGAAACCGATACCGGACTTGTATGGGAAAAGTTCACTTATGCAATCCGATTGGGAACGCTCCAGCCAGGCTATCTCAGGACTCCAAGGAGAATTGCTCGACCAGCATTCTACGATTTCTAGATGAAATAAAAATGCTCAAGCAGCAACCGAAGCCACACGTAAAGTTGGAAGATCTTCGTGGATATGAATATGAAGAAATGAATTGAATGTGAGAAGTTTTGGGATCCGCACAGTAGACGTGAATACGGGTTAAATAAAAAAAAAGTGAATACCACTGTGAAATGGAGATATCTTGTTTGTGAAATTTTTATACAGCTCATGAAGAATCTTTATGTATTGGGTAGGGTCTCCTTAACTGTGAAGGACTTCCATGGCTGCTTCAATCTCTTCTGAGTGAAAAACCTATAAATTGCCGAAAGTAAGATAGAGCCATCTTTTGTACTGTCGCAATACTTCAATGGGTCTTGTTATCGAATGGATGTGGTCCACCGTACTTTTTTCGAAATCCTGCTCGCTCACATGGCTGTGCTTCATCCTGTGTTCTTTCAATCCTGTTTAGGATGGCTAAAGTGAAGAGTTTGTAGACGACAGACAGTAAGCAGATCGGGTGATAGTTGCCGATATCGCGGAGTTACCCTTCCTGAACAATAGTAGCACGGTCTTGTTGGTCTTTCCATGACTAGGGACCTTGCATTCAGACAGAAAACGTGTGAAGAGGCGAGCTAGTATGTTAACGAGGACTGGCGGAAAGTTCTTCAGGCGCGAGGATCTTATCCAGTCGGAGCCAGGTGTTGTTCGATTCTTCACCGGCGAAATAGAATGACCGATTTCGGAAGAGAAAGGTGATCAGACAAATGTCCATCCTCCTCTATTTCATATTATAGCAGCAGGACGTATTTCGAGCATAGCTGCTGCTCTTCTTCTCTCCTTAAGATCTTCTTTTATCGCCTTTCTGCATTGTTTTCCATGTTCTGACGCGACCGCGGTTGCCTGCGGCTCGTGCAATTCCACGCTTGTGTATCGGCTCAAGTGTTTCTGGAAACAAAAGTCTCTTGGTGACTTTCGAATTCACAACTTTCATAGCGCTAACGCGAGGATATTGAATGAGCCGATGGTATTCACGTCGATGTTATCAAGAATGTCATCTTCTCAATAGCTGACTAATGAAGGGAATAAGTCGCAATTTATGGTGGTTTAGGGCTTCGTTTTTTCAACTTTGCGGCTTCCCGTTCATTCCTCGAGGAACGGAATTCTCGGCGTAAGTGATGGTCTATTCTAATGTAGAATTTTACGAGAACAGCGACAATGGTGAGCCGAAACTCTTTACTGTTATGTGGTCTAAATGGTTATCTTACTTTCTACTAGGAGACTACCACGTCCAGCGTTGAGGATGAGGCTTCTGGAATTGTAGGTTGTTACGAGTGCTCCTGGTCGTCACGATAATCTCAGACAACTTCTATGTCTCTTCCGTAGAACTTCTCCAAGTCCTTATAGAACGCTTCGACTTCGTCTTATCCATAACTTGAAGTTGTCGCGTAGATGACTAAGATTGTCAAAGTCACTGTCAATCCACAACTCATCAACCGTAAACTTCCGCTTCGAATTGTTAGTTGTTCGTGCGAGTCGACGTTCATGGCCAATCCCGCACTGACGAGAACGCCGGCGCCGTCGACTCCTCTACTGTCGTATGTTCTAAGGAACATTTCTACTTCGGTGTCATAGACGACGTTGAATGGGTGGCATGTTTTCGTCTCGGCCAGACCGATGAAATCGTACCTTATCTTATCTGCATAACCAAAAGCTCTATCGAGGACTCAGATGCAGGTGTGTGTGCATTGTAGATGCAGATCGTCAGCCTATCCCTTTGCGATTCAGCTAGGCAGCCTAGAATGGTCCTGAGATTTCGCACCTTTTCCGTGCTTTTCCTACCCAACGCCGTAATGGGGCTCTTTTGGAGTCAGGAGAATGAGGCCTGTTTATTTTACTGTGCTTATCGTTTTGCTAGCATGTATAACTTGCTGAGCTTTGTACATGTGGGTTAGGTATACCCAGGGGTAGCACCAGTCTCACTCAGAGTATACGGGGAGCTTACTTCCTGGATGCGACTCCTAACCGCCTTCCATATACTTTTGTGTTGCTTGATTGAACGATTCTACCCTAACTGATTTGTAGAATACAATCCACATAAGCTGGAACACACCCACGCACGCGTGCATGACTATCCTCCTCGAATACATGAATACATCCTCGAAAACAGAGAAAGGTATGTGCCAAATCGGCGAAGTAGAAATAGGCAGTCCACCCCATGGATCCACCTGCGTCTCAGGGAAGTGATTGTCACAATCGGGCCTCCGTTGATCCTCTATCCGTTTCCTGGGGATGCGCCACCTTAGCTAAAAGGCATGTGGTTTCTCTATGAGGGAGATCCGTGGCTATTACTATAATTAAAAATTATTGTTACAGAACCTCCTAACGGTTTACCGCCTCATCGTAGCTGGGAGGTGTTCCTGGGTGTCGGACTGCGATGTACAGCGGGAGATTCATCCCCTGGGAGGGTCTCCCAAACTGAGAGGGAGTTCGGCGTTTCCATCAGGAAGCCTAGCTCATAGTAAGCCAATACCAGGACCCACCACCGTGCTGGTAGCAAAGTCGCATGGTGGCGAATCTCCTTCTGATCCACAAGGACTGCGACTGTCTGCCGTGGTGAAAACCTGGGGCAAACTTTGGCCAAGCTGACCTCGGAACTCCAGGCAACCATAATGGCTTAACCATCAAATCTCCGAAAAATGGAGATTATGATGGGGCTCGCACAATTAGTGAGGACGTGCCATTCAAGTACCAAATATCAAGTATTGTTACAAGGCGCGTGTAACATAGTGGTCAGAGGCGCCCTGCAATACACATGGTTTCGATCCCGCATGGCAGGCTGATCAAGCCCGCTATCCCTCCGAGGTAGGTAAATTGGTGCCAATCTTGTCTGGGTGGATAGCAGCACTGGCCCCATACATCATCACATCAGTAGGCCACGGCGAGTCATTGTAAAGGCCAGGCATGCGCTCAGTCAGCTCTGAACCATGCTTAATAAAGTGGAATGCATGACGCATCCCTCACAAATTGACCAACGCTGAGAGCTTTTTCCTTTTATTATTATTACTATTACTTTTATTATTATTATTATTAATTGTTATTATTTATTATTATTGTTACTATTATTTATTATTATTACCATTATTAATCATTATTATTATTTATTATTATTACTAATTATTTGTTATTATTATTATTATTTATTATTATTATTATTATTAAATTGCATGACCCGACGTAACATTTATCACAACGTCCGGGTTACAGTACTCTGTCTTCGATTCGTTTCCTGGCATCATCATACGCGAAGGTCTTCGAACGTTTTTGCATGTGCACTGTGGATGATTTGTCCCAAGCAATCCTGGTACCAGTTCCACGACCCCGAAATGATGGAAAGCTTGGTACACCCATAGCGGATTCGAACCAGTGCTTGAATGAGTTGAGACGTCCGCGTTATGAATGGGGTGACTACCACTACCTTATCCGCTCCTTAATCTTATGCAACGTTCATAACTAAGATAGGCAAACTTTTCGATTTTATAGGTATAAACGCCCAAATTGTTTTCTATTTGTGTTTTCTGCGTCAACACCGTAAAGGCCCGTGACCTCAAAGATATTAGAACACTGCCTTCCTGGTGGTAATTTTATTCCACAAATTCAAGGCGGCAGGTGAAAATCATTCAGCAATCCTGCGAAACTAAAGATGTACCCGTGGGAAATTTCGTTATCTTCTGTTTGGAAGCATGACCTTTTTGATTTCTGTCGATCCAAATTTGGAATTCCATTTCAAAAACCTTCCATGATGCGATTTTTCTTTAGTTGAGATATTTGTCTTAAGAGAAAGTCGTCTCGTCGTTTTCCTATAGCATACAGTGGAAAGGTCTGTGTCTCCCATATTTCATAAAGATGTTGCAGCCAACCACGTCTTGTATGACAAATACGATACCTCGAAAGACCGACTTTCTATGAACCTCGGCATAGATAGTTGATATATTTATTTATGTGATCTTATAAACTGATCTTCTTAAGCTGACGCGAGGTTGGTACAGATCTTCGTTGTCGTTGTCGTTGTCGTTGTTTTTGATGTTATTGAACGATGAGTGAGTCCCGCACGTAACATCACGGCTCTGAGGAAGGCGAAGTCGCCGAAACGTCAGCCATCGTTCAATAACATCAAAAACAACGACAACGACAACGACAACGAAGATCTGTACCAACCTCGCGTCAGCTTAAGAAGATCAGTTTATAAGATCACATAAATAAATATATCAACTATCTATGCCGAGGTTCAT